>WWET01003901.1:89908-102365 GCA_011038615.1 Limnodynastes dumerilii | reverse complement strand
AGCAGGAAGCCAGCTGTAGACCGAAATATTGACTGGAAATATACTTCTACCAAAGGTAATAACCAAGTCATGGAAATTAGGTAATGACCCCCCACTACCACCATGAACAGCTGCATGGTATCCACATAGAGGGCAGTCATCCAAAGATTGCCTGGACCCAACTTAACTGGACGCCTGTTTGAGATTGGTTGTCTCAATAGATCTGGTTTCTAAATATTTGGTCAGGCTCCCCCTTTTTAAAGAAATGTGTTGTGCTCTCTATCTTTGTATGCTATGTGAAGCTTTCCATGCACAATTAGTTACCCCTTTGCATGATCTCAAATGTATTTCTGACAATATTGGCTACAGATCTGAACACTAGTAGGGCTGTACTAATAACCTAAAAATTAGCATTACTAATTTCCTCTTTTCTGCTGCGAATACTGTTTGCAACAGATCAAATTTGCCTATGCGTAACTCTCCACCTGTTCTACTTGTTAGTAATGTCATCTAAGTTTAGTTTAAATACAATGCTTTTGGAATGGGCCTCTTGAAAACAGAGTATCAGTATATATTTAGTGTGAAAATCCCAATAGAACATCTATATATTCTAACATTTATAAACATAGAACTATCTTATGTGAACATGTTCATCTAAATTGCTATGGGTCATATGCAATGTATATTTATATTTTTTTAATCTGTGGCTACTTGATTTCACATTATAAGCTTCTAATTATTATGTCCACAATGTTGAGACATTGTTGAGTGATTTGCTCTAAGAATTAGTTTGCAGTGTTTCAGAGAACAAAAACTGAATTATTCACTTGCTCTTATGACAATCATTTTTTTTTATCAAGAAAATAATACTGCTACGAAAGCAAAATTAATGTCCAGTAATACATGTTATTTTCTTTGATAACCTTTGCTGTCTGTGTATATTGTTGACATAGATTGGTGCTTTTTATTTGAAATACCACTTGAATTATACCTGATTATTTAAGTCTTAATGTGTATAAATATATGCTGTTAATAAATCATCTTAATTTGAAATACCTTTAAGAACTGTTCATATAGTTGCTTGATTGTTTTAAGTCTCTGACTCTGAACTATTCTGGCCTGTTGAAAAAGCTTCTGCTGCTGACGAAACATGTTCTAGTGGTAAGAAAAATAAAAAGAAAGATCCTATGTTGCTGAAATCTGTAGCCGTCTAAATTTGAAATGTGAGTCTGTGTAGATTTCTTCATTCTAGTGTGAAATACATTCCCCCCTTCTCCACTCAATTGGGCACTACCCAACCATTTGGGTTGGGTTAAACATGCACCATAAGTGTTCATTTGTTTATCATGTTTTACTTGTCCCATAACAATACAATCACTGTGATCTAACAATATCACCTATACTGAAAAGTATTTTTTCATTTCTTCCAATATCATTAGATGCTCTTTTATATGTCACTGGGTTTAACCTTTTAGGAGTAGAGAGCTGTTAATGCATGCTCTTTCTTTATTTCAGAAATTTTGATATGGCCTTTGTAGAATTCCATGCTCCTTTATCCTCATTTGTGAAACAGGGAGTCCAAATGGGGCAGTGGAGCCAGAAAGAAGCCTATTGGCTGATCTGCTTACTGCAATACTAGATAATTTCAAGTTTCTTATTTAAAACCTTGCTGTACTTTCTGCTATAACTATTTTCTTTGCTACCTCAATTTAAGCTGGATACACAGTGGCCGTCCACTAACGATATGATATTGCAACAAGGTTTGATACACAATTTAAAGTGCAGATTAGGAATAGACACACATACACACTGCAGCTGGCTCTGTGTAAACCTGTTCCCATAAACCAATGCTACAATAATATGCACACCTACATAGGATAACTGCAGGCAGATGAATGGGAATTGTTAAACTGAAGGTCTGGAAAGCATACATACAGAAAATTTCTGCCAGCATTGGTGATTGCAAAAATAAGCCTGCTCTAAAAATCAAACTCCACAATGCAATGCTGTTTTAGTCTTTAATGCTTTAATTCTGCAGCATTATTGAACAGTGCACACTGGTAAGATGTCAGAGCTATCTGATGGTTATCATGTGCACAATAATCATTGGATAACCCTCTAGTACATACCCAGCTTTAGTGTCTCTAATACCCCGTTCACATTACCACCTAAAAGCCGGGATTTTCATGAAATTGCCGGGTTTCATGAAAACCCCGGCTTTTTTTGGCAATCTGAACGCAAACCCCGGGTCTCTCTAGCCGGGTCTTAGACTCGGCTAAAAAGAAGGGTTTTTGCCGGCTTTTTCAATAGCCGGCTTTTTCCATTCAGATTGAGCCAAAAAGCCGGCTATTTTCCCTGCTGCCGGCTTCTAAAAAATAAATAAAAAAATTTTTTTTTTTAAAAAAAAGCCGGTGCTTTCAGCTCAGTCTGAACGCACCACTGTGAAATTTTCAAAATTCTGCCCACTGCCTAAAAAGCCAGCTTTTTAGGCAGTGGTAATGTGAACGCGGTATAAGTTGACCTTTTCCACCTACCAATTACCCACAATTCTCTTGACCATGTCTTCTGCCTCTACACCTTTGCCTGCATTTTTTCTGAGCCTGTTATGCTTCAGTATAAGCTTCTCCACCCACAACCCTCAAATTTACTAAAAAAAATACTCTTTTAATGGTGCTCAGCAAGACTTTGTATGTATGCTTGCCATTATATAGGGAAGCCTCATGGTGTGAATTTCTGTTATAGTGCCACTAGTCCTGCCCAACATTCCCTAATGCTTTTATGAAGGTAGAGATTAAGGGGGCCATGCACGTCCATCTCCTTTTTTTTTTTTTGTTTTTTTTTTTTTTTGCAGACTTCTTTAAAGAATCCAGCTGTAGTTTTTTTTGTTAACTTGAGTCATTTTTTAAATGAATTTACTCCGTGCAGGCATGGAGTAAATTCATTTGAAAAAAAAAGGGGAGGCTGCAAGGCTGGCGGCGGCACCGCGGGCCATCAGACGAGGTCTGGCGGGCCGGATTTGGCCTGCGGGCCTTGTGTTTGACACCCCTGCTCTAGTACATACCCAGCTTTAGGGCCAGATTCAATTAGCCGCGATGATGGGAGAAAGTACGCGCTACGCTTTTTCCTGTCATATACGGTATGACAACTAGGTGAATTTTTATGCACACCTCTATGGGGTGCGCATAAAAGTCACCCCAAAAAATTTAGCGTAATTAGCTTTGCACCGCAAAATACGCTGCTGCGAAGCTAATTGAATCTGGCCCTTAGTGTCTCTAAATTGACCTTTTCCATCTACCAATTACCCACAATTCTATTGACCATTTCTTCTGCCTCTACACCTTTGCCTCCTTTTTTCTGACCCTGTTATGCTTCAGTATAAGCTTCTCCACCCCCACCCCTCAAATTTACTAAAAAAATACTCTTTTAATGGTGCTCGGCAAGACCGTGTATGCATGCTTGCCATTATATAGGCAAACCTCATGGTGTGAATTTCTGTTATAGTGCCACTAGTCCTGCCCAACATTCCCTAATGCTTTTATGAAGATAGAGAATAAGGGGGCCATGCACGTCCATCTCCATCTTTTTTTTTTGCAGACTTCTTTAAAGAATCCAGCTGTAGCGTGAACACACAAGAAACATTCCCTAGTGCTTTTATGAAGGTCGTTATTGTCGGGGACAGGGAAGTCCTTCTACATAAAGAAGTGACCATTATCAAGAAGATAATCTACCGCAGAACATTTATTATGTATTAATAAACAGTATACTAACTGTTATCTTTTCCTCTTGCTCTTCTGATTTTTGTATATCAACTTCCCATTGCTGAAATATTGTTAGGAACTGCTGAGAATATTCATTGCTAATCTTCTGCCTGTAATTACATGTTAATGCGTAATATAAAGTAAGACCGCATTGCAGTTAAATATAGTGCTTACAAAAACACTATTTAAAATTTTTATGCGTTTATGCCCTAAAATCCAAAATGGGACAGCAGTGTCAGACTAACCCACCCCGCCCATTATTGCAAGTGGGCAGAGCCTCTACTTACCCCCAATGTTCATACAGTGAGGCTGCGCAGTGTGCCAAAAGTTAGGAGTGCACTGTTTTAAGGCATTTAACAGCCAGCCAACCGTGAAGACACTGCCTAGCTCACCGAATTATTAACAGCGGTGGACCTGGCACTGTCGCTGTGCATAGCTGCAGGTTTCATCCGGGTAACATTGGCGTGGCCTTAAGTCAGGTTACTGTGATACAGAAAGCATACCACAGAGGAGAAGCAGGAGTGAAGAAAAGGGAAGACAACAAAGATAAGTGAATTGATGTTAAAGAAAATTAGGGACTGGATTGGTTGGGGTGACTGATTTACTGGAGACACACAAGGGGATTGGATGGTTGGAGACACATTAGGCTAGAGAGACACAAGGAGAAAAACTGAACTGCTGTAGACAAGGAGGGAGGAGGATAGTTGGAGACACAAAAGGGGGAGAGAGGATGGCTGGAGACACACAAGTGTCTGACTGGAGGAAACACACAAAGGGGAAAGATAGGATGGCTGTGGAGAGACACAAAAGGAAGGCTGAATGGCTTGGCACATACAAGGATAAGATAGAATGGCTGGAGACACACAAAGAGAAGGGAGATTGTATAGATGGAGACAAGACAGGAGATTGTATGGCTGTAGACACATTAGGGTAGGTAATTGGATAACTAGAGACACAAGGGGAAACATACTTTTATTTTAAATTATGGGTTCTTACCCGTGTACCTCTATTAGGTGGTACTCTGTGTGGACTGACCATACTTTTAATTGGCTACCAGGCTTAGGCCGTATGGCCCAGATCTGGACCCGGGGGTCCGTAGGTTCGCGCACGTAGTGGGGAGTACCACCCCCTGCTCTCCCTCCCTGCAGACGGTAGTAAATCTCGACACTTATGTGTCCAGATTCCTACCCTAAGTTTTTACGACTAGGTCTGTGGCCGTCATTTACATGGCTATCACCTCCTGTAAGGCGGAGTTACGGCCATCGTAAATGATGGGCCTACCCCTTGCGCATACTTACTGACGTATGTAACAAAGTTACGTACGCGCACGGAATATCTGGCATGCGCAGATGTTCCGTGATGGGGACTTACGTAAATGAGTAAGTCCCCTGTCGTATTTAAATTAGGATCTGGGCCAATGTCTGTAAAATACAGGTTCAGACCAGAGGTTATGGTTAGCAGCCAGCGTTTGCCAATGACACACTGAAAGTAAAACTTTCTGGCAAATGTGTGTCATCTGACCCCAACAGATGCACACTGAAGACCTGCTTCCTGCTACGCTTTTCTGATTTTACAGGATACTATATGTATATGTTGTACAGTTTTCAAGTATTGAGCCAGCACACTCCTTTAGTATTTTTAAACAATTGGATTTTACTTTGGAATTGTTACAGCCTTAATAAAGGTCTCCCAGCTCCCAAGTAAGGCAAAATGTCCATTTTTTTTTGTTGCCTATTTCTTTACTAGACACACACACACAATCCCCTATTATGGAAGTGTGTGCGTGTTTGTTGCTAATGTAGGGCGGGTTTTTAATGTGGACAATATATATCCTCCAGGAATAACTATGTATGTTGCCATTAATTTAGAATTATTTATGCAAACTGGTACTTAACTTGATTTCATAGTAGTTAACTGGTATTCACAAAAAAATGGGTTTACAACCACTGTCTTAGATAAAGGAAGTTCTGTAGATAATAATGTCATATAATGTATGTGATGCATACATAGTATTTAGTATATTAATTACTAAAGTAATGCCTTTTAGAAAACTTAATTTTTGTTCTATTATTTACCTCTGTTCCTGTTGTGTTTTCCAAACATGTTCAATCTTCTGGTTACTGGTTCTTACAGATGCTTTTGTATACGTTTCCAACCTCTTCCGTTTTGCTAAAAGAGCTTTGCTAATATCCGCTATGTTTAAAAGATTAGCAAATTATGATGCTTAAATGTTTTCAGTTACAAAACCAATATTCCAAAACAATAAATAACAATGTTATGAATTGCAAAACAAATTATTGCAACAATATATTCTCAAAACTTTTGTCCATCATATGTGCATAAAGTAATGGGATTTCATCTTTATTTAGTTAAATTATCTGGGGGACGCTGTGACCATGGGTTATAATAAGGAATGTTGAAGATGGGCAATGGTTGTGACTAAACTGTTTGGGACTAAGCTCCTCTCCCACCTGACTAAAAAGGAAATAGATGCCTGATCCCCCACACTACTGAGCACGAGGGAGGTAGTGCAGTGTCCCCTAAGAGGTAATCAGAAAAGCAAGTTTTATGGGGAGTAACAAATAAATAAAATTTCCTCAGTCAGCCATCTGTTAAGGCAAACACTGTGACCATGATAATTGTAAAACTTGGTAAAGGTGTGGACGAAGGACCAGGTAGCTGCCTGACACAGCTGCTCACCCAAGCCTGCTCTGGTACAAACTCACAGACTGCTGAAATGGGCAGAAATTAGCATCTGATCCAATCCCATGTTTAGGGCCGGATACAGAATGAAGTATACACAATGCTTGTAAATCCTCCACAGCAGAAGCAAAAGTTACAACAATGCAATCCTATGTTCCGTATGTGCGAGGGTAGTTCACTCTTCTTACATGTCTGGCACATCAAGTTCCAACAGACCCCTCTTGATGGCGGACCTGCCATGGACGCACATAAAATGGGGCTGGTGCGTAATTAAGGATCATGTGGCGGGTCATCACACTCCGCCATTGGAAATTACACTGCGTAATCTGGAATTGTTTGTAGTAGATTCCAATCCATAACCATCATGTGCGTGCACAGAGGACTTATGCATTCGGAGTGTTTAAAAAGGCTGTTTTGCGTAATTCTAGCTCTGACGTATCATGCCATGATTAAGCCCATAAGGCAAAAAGTACATCACTAAGGGGATTAGAAGTAGCACATTGGTCTCTCATATTTGAATTTATTCTACCCAGACTGGCTTCTTTACTTTTCCACAGCTTCTATATATTTGACATTTTTGATTCTGTAACATTGAAAGGTATGATAAAAGTGGTCAGTGCTCTGTGTGATTCAATCACACAGCAGAGTAAGTAGCAGGACTGAGTGTTCAAGTTTCTGTTGATCATGTAACAGAAAGAAAAGCGGTGAAAGTCATTTTAAATAGGGTAGACAAATATTAAGAAGTAGTTTAAGGTTTGGTACGCTTGTCTGAAAAGGTGAGTTTTTAGGGAGCTATTGATTTGGAGAGTAGAGGATAGTTTTAAGTGGTGAGGAAGATTATTTCAGAGAGTGGGTGCATTCCCAGAGAAGTCCTGAAATGTGGGGAACAGGGCATTTGTTTAGTGTAGAGAAGAGCTGTATATCATGTGAAGATCTGGAATATATTTTGAGATGATTGTGGATATGTCTGTGGCTGCAGTCTTACTGATGGCTTTGTAGGAAAGTGAAAGTATTTTGGGTTTGATTTAGTAAAATACAGGTAACCAATGTCACACAGTAGACAAGCTCAAGAAGAGGGTTTTGCAAAGAAAACCTGCTGTAGCTGCTGCATGCAATATAAACTGTAGGAAGTGGGGGGCAATAAGGTGAGCATTGCAATAATCTGTGTATGATTAATGCATAAATGAGAGTTTTAGCAGTGTCTTGTGTGAGAAATTTGGGCATTTTGGAAATGTGTTTATATGTATGTAACAGGATTTAGAAACAGATTGTATGTATGGAACAAAGGAAAGTCCATGGTCAAAGGAAACACCTAGTGAGCTTTGAGTAGGGATTATTTCAGCATTGTCAATAAGACAGCAAGAGACCAGGTGGGTAACTTTTATTGGCAAAAGGAAATATTATTAGTTTTGTTTTTGAAAGATTAAATTTGAGGCGGGAAGACATTCAAGATGGAATGGAAAAGAGACATTCAGTTATGCGGGCCAACACAGTTTGGTGAGAGATTAGGGCACGGGCTAGATTTACTAAGCTGCGGGAAAGGAAAAGTTGAGATGTTGCCCATAGCAGTCAATCGGATTGTAGCTTTCCTATTATATACTAGATTGTCAGCTAGAATCTGATTGGTTTCAATAGACAACTTTTCCACTTTTCCTATCCCAGAGCTTAGTAAATCTGGTCCCAGATGTGGATAGGCAGATTTCTGTATCATATGCATAGAGATTATACTGAAAACCAAATGACTATTAGCTATCCAAGTGAATTGGTATAGATAGAGAAGAGCAATGGCCCTAACACTAAGCCTTGTGGTACTCCACCAGAAAGAGGAAGAGCATGGGAGTTTAATCCAGAAAAGCAAATACTGAAAGAACAACTTGATAAGTAGCATGTGAATCAGGAAAGAGGTGTCCTGAATACCTAGGGATGTAATCATTTTATGAAAAGAGTGTTGTCAAAAGCAGCATAAAGGTCCAGAAGAATTTGAAGAGGACAGTGACCTTTAGATTTGGAAGTGATAAAATAACTGAGCACCTTGGTCAGTGTGGTGTCCGTGGAGTGTTAAGAATGAATGCCTTACTGAAGAGGATCCAGATGACTGTACAAATATAGAAAGTGAGGTGAATGTAGGTAGTTCAGGTTGAAATAAGCACAGAAGATAGACATTGACTGACTTGTAAGGGTGCAGAATCAAGAGGACAAGTAGCAAAGTAGGAAGAGTAGATACTTCCTCTTTATTTGTGGTTTGCAATGAGGACTTGCTAGCAGAGTGTGGACATAAGATATTGGACATTATGGAAGCTGATGAGGAGGATTACAATTCCTGTCTGATCTTTTTAATCTTGTCTTTAAGGTATAATGGTGTTTGGGGTTAGAAGCCTGAGTAGAAATGAGATATTGGACCTGATTCAGAGCATCGCATCCGTGTGAATTTCACACGGATGCAATGCTTTTTGGAGATCTGTGCATGCGCTACGTGGAAGGAAGTTGGATTGCTGGCGGAGTTTATCCGATTCTGACTGCAAATGGGGGTGTGCCAGGATATTTAAATGAGAAAAGCAGAGCTTTTCTCATTTAAATACTCCGTGCACACGAGTCCGCTGCATGCGGAAATAGCCCTACGATTCCACCAGCTCAGAGCTCACTGGAGTAAAAAAAACAAAACGCTGTAAAGTAAAAAAATTAACCCCTTCCCCCGGCTGCCCCAGCCTATATGTAATAAATAAATAAAGGCCCGTCAGACAGGGCATACTACCGCTAGTAGAACTACAGGCACAAGCATGCCCATGAATGGCAAGGCATGCTAGCGCTTGTAGAACTACTATCTGCAGCATGCCCTGTTACAAAACAATACACATGGCCATTTAAAAAACAAAACAAAAAAAAAACACACCCTAAAAAAATGCTCCACGTGCCCCCACAAAGAACACTAAAATACATTGCAACAGTGCCCCTAAAGACATAAATAATCCGTGCCAACAGTGCCCCTAAAGACATAAATAATCCGTGCCAACAGTGCCCATAAAGACAAATAATTTGTGCCAACAGTGCCCATAAATAAAAAAAAATAATCCATGCCAACAGAAGCTTAAAAGCTTACAAGACTGGACCTCCATCAGACCAGGTAAGTATTTTTTTTTTTAATTTTCTGGCCAGATTATGGGATTTTTTTTATAGGTTTTACATTTCTGGTGGGGGCATATATGCCTATATATTTAATGTATGGGCGGTAATATGTGTGACTCTTTATTATGTATTGCTGGGCACTGTTGGCATGAATTATTTTTTTATTTATGGGCACTGTTGTCACGGATTATTTGTCTTTAAGGGTACTGTTGGCATGGATTATTTATGTCTTTAGGGATACTGTTGCAATGTATTTTAGTGTTTGTGGGGGTATGTGAAACGTTTTTATTTTTTTTAGGTAGCGGGAACTGTATGTTTTTTTTTATTTTTTAAAAATGGCCATGTGTAGGGTTCTGTAACAGGGCATGCTGCTGATAGTAGTTCTACAAGCGCTAGCATGCCTTGTCATTCATGGGCATGCTTGCACCTGTAGTTCTACTAGCGGCAGTATGCCCTGTTGGACGGGCCTTCATTTATTTATTTTTTTTAACACATGGGCTGCGGCGGCGGGGCAGGCAGGGGGGGGAACGGATTTTTTTTTACTTTGTAAAAAAAAATCGGAGCCATTAAGGCTCCAACTACTTTTTAACAAGTCTTAGTATGCACATCCGCATACTACTCTGAGTAGCCCCTTACGTGCTATTCAGAGTGGGCTACAGGATACACGGAAGTGCATCCTTGAATAGCCCGTAGTCAAATGAGCATGTGCGATTCCGCATCGCACATGCTCGGAAGTCTGAATCCGGTTTCTTTACAANGGGACGATGGGTTTTTTAACTTTAAAAAAAATAAATGGGGCCATGGAGGCTCCTTGCACATCCGCATACTACTCTGAGTAGCACTTTACGTGCTATTCAGAGTGGGCTATAGGATGCACGGAAGTGCATCCTTGAGTAGCCCGTAGTCAAATGAGCATGTGCGATTCCGCATCGCACATGCTCGGAACTCTGAATCTGGTCCATTGAAAGTAGGATTGTTTGGCCTTGTTGAGAGCATTTTGAGAAGTGTGATAAGTTTTGGTTAAGTTAAAAAGTAAATTGGAAAACAAATTTTGAGAAGTGTGATAAGTTTTGGTTAAGTTAAAAAGTAAATTGGAAAACAAGATATTAACCAATGATCTGCTCTGTGAGTGTTTTTTTTTTACCACTGTAATACTTTATTATTTAAAGATAAATTATGCAATATTTTAACATATAAGGGGTGGTCTGATTATTATTGCCACAGTGCAATTTAAAAACAAGATACTTTTGCATTTTGAACCTGCATAAAAGTACAGAATTAATTTAAGAACAAAAAAATATATTATAGTATTATAAGTTATCATTAAATATCTGGGTACCAAAACTAGTTAAAATCATTGTCAAAGTAGTATATGACACTTACCTCCAAATCGCTCCAGCATGTTCTGCACTTCTCCCCTAGAAATAACAAATGTGTTATTTATTTATTTTTTTTAAGTGTTTTTCCCGACCCATAGCCTACTCAATACTGCCTGCTTAATAACAAATGGTCTTAAGCGTGTTGACTGGAATACATAAATGTCTACAACTAAGTTGTACATAAGATTTGCATTCAATAGATTTGCATATACTGATTGCACACATTACCACAGAAAAAATATTCACAAGTAATTAAATGTTGGTAGCTAAGTTGTAAAGAAGTTTTTGATGGTAATTCCATACCAAGCTCATGTTTAGCAGTAAATAACTCAAATTCACAGACCTTAGTTACACACCTTACCACACTGATCATCAGAGGCTAATTACAATTTAGTCTACTAAGCATATCTATTAATATATATTTGGTAAATGTATGCCACAGGAAAAAATGTGTTGCCCAAAATAATAGAATATTGGTAACCAAGTTGTACATAAGCTGAGTCAGTAATGTATAATTAATTATGAATCCATATCAACAACAAAAAACTGAAAGTACACATTTAGCAACAGACAACACAGTAGACTCTCAAATACAGGTCTCCTATATTTTGTCAGACATAAATTAACACTATCAAATGTAAATGTAATATCAGTCATAATTCTGTCATTGAATCTGGAATATCTAGAACCCTAAACACAAAAAAAAGGGAAAAGTTCATGGCAAAGTCCATATAAACAACTACAGACTAATCATTAAACTTAATTGTGTATGCAGCAGTGTACCTGAACAACGGGGTTGTGAGGAAAGACATTCACAATCACATTACACGATGGACCAGAGCACTGTTGCATTTGTTGTAATCCATTCACCATCCCCACCTGTTTCTAAATTGCAGCACAGGCCAGTATCATCATCCTCTTCCCCTTTTAGCAGCACCCTTAAAACTACAACACTTTTTCAAGTTTTCACATTTTGGGAAAATTTTTCAGATGTTCAGTGTGGGGGGTTTCTGATAAGATGTAGTCATTTAGCAGTAGTGAAGAGGTGACACACAGGGCTCTATTTACTTACCTGAACGTTTCTCTGTGAACTAAGTTGAACCAGGCTCACTTACCTTTACTGTGAGCCTGGAAGCTTCCTCTACAAAATGTATTAATACTCCCCCGCGATGATCTGTAAGGTGATCGCAGGACCTTTCATTCAAGCAAAAAGTGAAAGAAGTCCTGCACATGCGCAGTGACTCTCTAGCGGGACTTTGAAAATATCAAGTCCCGACATGAAAAACACTGCACATGCGAAGTGTGTTAATGCTGGGACTTTGAAATATTCAGTCAGACGTGTTGCCCAGACAGGTACGTTTTTACCCTCTCTTTTATTATTATTAATTTATGTATATTTGCTTATTAAAAAGAAAAACATTGTAAACATTTTTATTTTGTTTTTACATACATATGTGTATTCCAGAGATCTCCCTATACATAACCCCCTTTTCCTCTCCTTGATAACTGCTATTA
>WWET01003901.1:70641-82669 GCA_011038615.1 Limnodynastes dumerilii | reverse complement strand
TGCTGATTTTTTTTGTATCAGATTCAGGCCTCTGACTTTCCTTTATGTACTGCGCAGTCCAATCATAATTATTTTGTTTTTCTTGAAATGCATCTGCTGCTGGATCAGTGCACACAGCATCCACACTCCCTACGAGGGCTTGCAAATGGGCAGGACTTTAGGGCTAGATTTTCTAAACTCTGGAAAAAGGAAAATTGGAAATAGCAACCAATGACATTCTCTCTTTCCTATTACATAATAGAGAATGTGAGCTAGAACCTGATTGGTTGCTATAGGCAACATATCAATTTTTCCTTTTCCACGGTAGTAAATCTAGCTCTTAGTATTAAGTACATTTTATGTTCACAACTGTTGATAAACTTTAGGTAGAGTATAGGCATTTGTAATCTGTTACTGCAATGGAAGTGGGTGGCATAGCACTCACACAGTTTTCTGGATTTGGTGGATTGAAAGTTTGCATGTATTTAACACTGAAGTTTGGATCCTGTCCCGTGTTGTCTGTTAAACCAAGACAGCCTTCCATTATTAGATAAGTGTTCTTGATTTTCCCAAAAATAGTCTGTCATCTATTATGTCCCTTTGTTTTCATTTAGCGGTAACAGAACAATTTGTCATTAATTACAGGGTGTGTATTTAGATTGTATAGAACTTTGTGTAAAAGCAAGTGACATATATAAAATTATGTCAATGAAGAGAATGTTGCATCAGACAGGTAGGTGAAGTTTAATGATCTATAGCAGGTGTGGGCAACCACATACACTTAGGGTGGCGGTATGTTGGTGGCCCTCTAACACAAATTATTAAAGATCAAGACACTTATATGGCCTCTTTAAACAAACTATAATAAGCTTATTAGACATAAATGGAAAAAGATGCTGGAAGACCAAATTTGGAATCTGAGGTGCACATGCTGCCCTTCTTAGCCATCACAGATGCCATGTAGCCACAGACAGTAAGTAAAAAAGTGGGTCTATAAGCTTTTAGATTTTCTGGTTAGTGGCACACCAGTTTACTCTCTTCCATTATCCCCATGTCCATGTCCTTTCCAGGAATGATCAAGTCTTCTAAAACACAAAATGTATTTGTATATTTATACCAACAATTTATTGCATGTGAAAAAAAATCTTAAGCATGTAATATATATTGTGTGGAATCGACTGATTTGTTGGAATGCCAACAATAGATCAAAACGGCTCTGGGACTGGATTGTTTATACCTGGGATATAATCCAGATTATTGGCCAATATATGATCACTGTGCAATTGGTGCATCATTCAGAACTTAATTTCCTTGTGTTTTTCAGATGGAAGCATAGTAGGAATTGGCACTGTGCGTTGCCAGATCGGGAATGCGCATAAAAAGATGGGTGCAGTGCTGCCCATCCGGATCAGCCTGCTCTGCACTAGTGGACGAGAGTATTTTTCTCATTTAAATAGCTTACAGTAATAGCTGTAAGACATCTACACTTCCATGATAAAGCTAAGACCATCTCGGGATGGTGTAAGTAATAGGTGCAGGTAATTTTCAATAGGAAAATTACCCATGTGTTTAAAAGACTGATGTACATAAAACAAGTGGATAAAAAAAGAATAAAATCTCTTTCCTTATGATTTTTTTTATTACTTAAGCATAGCAGCGGAATAGCTTTGGCATTAATGTAAAGGATTTAAGAAACATTTAAATTGTTTTGTTTTTTTTAATCCTGCAAATGCAAACATTTAAAAAATCTATTTAAATACATAGGATATTGGAAGATGCAGCAGCTGTACAAGCCACAGCCTCTGCCCATATAGCTCAGATGACGGGTGACATGTCTTCCCATTTTCCCTATGTCCTATTCAGAGTTGAGGGTTTCTGCAAATACATACAACTCTGAATCTGACATATAACACTGGTGGTCAGTGACTCAATCACTGCTAAATCTAAAGGTCACTACTCTCTCCTAATTTTACTGGTTCTTTCTTCTGCTTTTGACACTGTTAATCACTCTCTTACCATACAAATGTTACTATCCGTAGCTATTCAAGACACTGCTCTCTCCTTGTTCACATACTACTTATCCAATCGCTCTTTGAGTGTTTGCTTTTCTGGATAAACATCCGCTGTACTTCCTCTATCTGTTAGAGTACCGCAAGGCTCAGTGTTGGTTCCATTGCTCTTCTCTATTAAAACAATTTACCTTGGTTGGAGTGGCAGAAGATATTCACTTCTGGTCCATCTTCCTTGAAGACGTTGTCGGCTCCCCAACCCTCCAAGCTGGCATCTAAGGCAAAGGATCTGCTGTCGACTCTAACGGCAGAAACTGCCGTGGGAGTGGGGAACAGTGCCTACAGGGTACCTGCTCCCTAAAAAAAAAAGTAAAAATAAAGGAAGGTCTCTAAGTGAGCCCCTAAAATACATGGCCTGACTCCATGAGACAAAACATTGGAGCAGTATGGGTTGCAAGAAGAGTGAGCAGGGGGGAAAAAAGTTTAAAAAACTATTTAGTGACCACTCCAACCAGGCCTTACAAACTCCAGTGTCTAGGCCCCCAGATGGCTGAAAGGGAAATAAATAAATCAGGTCCCATATCAGTTGCAGTGAACATTACATAGTGTGTGATCAACTTAACTTGTGCAAAAGGCGTGTTGATTAATGAACCAAGGTGTGGTGGTTATGCATTTTCATAACTTTAATCAACAGTCTATTGTAAGATAGGCAAAAGTAATGCATCCACCTATTTCAGACCCACAGTAATTTTGCAATAATTAATGGCATATTTTTCTGTGTACAAACTGAAAACTATTTCTGATCTTGAGAACAAAAATATGCTAAGAGTATATATTTGACAGAAAGTAATGCTAGTGATGTCCATTAAAGAGACAGACATAACTTCGGTCTTGCTGTAGCTTATAGAACACATGCATACCCTGATGAAGACCTCCCAGCAATATAGTGTATTTACTCTATAAATGAGTAATAGTAACACCCATTTGTTCAGTTGCATAAGGTGATTTCATTTTAATCCCATGCTGTTTTGTTTAACCAATACAGTAAACAACATTGTCAGGTGTTAGTGACATATGTTTCTGTACCTAGAATTACTTAAATAAATGGAATATATGAGCATTAGTGTGGACATTCACAGAGATGTAACATGCAAGCTGAATATTGTATTGTAATGATGTAAAGAGGGTCTCCAGGGACATGATCTAATCACTGCTGTCACAATGTCAGAATATGTGTTCTGAGGAACACAGCATGAAAGGTTAGATCACTTAGGCTTCACTTTGCAAGACATGTAATTAGACCAAGTTATATGTAAAAAAGGCAATAAGAGACAAATAGAAAAAAAAAAAAAAAAAAAAAGAACCAGACTACAACAAATACATGATATAAACCAGCCAAATGAGAATTACAAATTAACCTAATGCTTGACATTTGTACCTGTTTTTAATATTGTTAACTTAGGTTTTTGTTTTTTTAAATGTAAACCTATCTAAGTCTATTTAACCGTCCCTTTTTATTAAATAGAATTAAAATTTTCACCTTTCTTAATAAAATACTTTTTTGTACGTAAATAAAACCAAAAACAATGAGTTATTGGATATCAAGACCCTTAAATTCCTCAATGTACACCAATGAAACCTACCCTGAATTGCTCACCAATTTTCCCCAAATATTTCAACTAAAAAAAGGATCAAAACAACTAAAATGTCTTAAACGTACCTTAAACCTTGCTTTCTATAAATCAGAACTTATCTTCAAATCAGGCATTTCGTTCAAATACTGTATTTAACCAAATTTGCTTATTTTTTTTTTATATCAACTAGTTTATTGTCCATCTGTTGCCCATAGTGCATTTCATTTCTCAGATTTATAAGGTAATCATGAAAATCCCCCTTTATCTTCTCAACACAGAAAAAACCAGAGAGCTGCAGAAAAGTCTAGGTGGTGAATTACTACCTGATTTCTACTCAGGAGTTTGGAGAAATAATTATTATTGGTTGAACAAAAAAATAAATCTGATAGTTATAAATACTATGAATCCTTACCAGGATTTCCTATACTACTGGTCCACAAGTCCATGTATGCAAGGGAAGCCTAGATACAAAAGGGATCCGCAATCAGGTCCCTGATTCACTGCCGTACCATAAACTTGCATCCAGGCCCATGTTATTTCGTATTCCTAAGGAATTTTGGTAACCACATAAAATGTAAACTTACCCAAATGGTTTTGTTTTATAGAAAGAAACTGAAAACACCCTTTTCATTATTATTCATTGTAACATTCAGAATGTGACATTGTTCAATTAAATAAGATAGGATTATCCAAATCTTTAAAAGTTTTCTGCCATAGCAATACAAAAGGAGCTTGTATTAAAAGCTAAACAGTAGTAAAGATATAACCATTACTATAAAACACCCAGCTCACAATTTTAGTCAACTGAAAATGAATAAAGCACATTAACCCCTTTCACTGATCTACAGAGATGGGTAGTATGAATTAGGAAAGCATTTACCAAGTTAACACACTTCATCTAAGTAAAATATCTGGGTTCACATGAGCAAATATATTTAAAGCATAGCTGAGGAAGGAATTGTTCAACTGAAATTTTTCTTTTAGAGCTACATTTAAAAGAAACAAATTGGAGGGCAAAAAACAAGTCTGTTTCATCATAGATGAAATACTAATACCCAGCGTTTCAAATAATTCACAATTATGGCAGACCATTATTCTCTGTACACAGGCACTTGACTTGTATTTACACAAAACAAATACATATTTTCAAATTGAGCAAGTGATCTACATGTCATTCCGATGAAGTGCAGGAAGTGAATTTCAGCGAAGTTACTCCACAAAGATATGATCTTAACACAGATCTGTCATTTTAGGTGGCACATGAAAAAGTGTTTTCATTTCATATATGATGTATAAAGCAGTAGCTGACTTCTAATATATTATCTTCAAATGACAGCCTCATGTTGTTCACAGACATCTTTTAAAGATTTCTTCATCAAGGTGACCGCTCTGTAAAATAATACTTCTAAAGGTAAAACCACCTGATCACAGTCAGCCTCTGTTGCAGTTTGTGTAGTATTCCAATGACTTGTGACTAAAGAGGAGTGCTTTTCCTTTCTGAGATTTTCAGGTCTTTCTCAGTAATGAGGTAGAGTAATAAAAATCCACTCCTTTCTTACACTTTACTTCTTTCTGGGCTCACTTCAGAATGCACTCTCCTTCTAGGAAATATCTTTCTTTTAAGTGCAATTAACTATAGGACAAAAAAAATAAAAATAAAACAGATGTAATTAAAGTTATTTTAGCAATTCAGCACCAAATGTAAGAATGCAATGGACACACATTCATTAAATAATTTACGGGGTATATTCATTGGAAAATTCCATGTATTTCATATTCTAAGAAAGGCTTCAAAGCAATTTAAAGCATTTTTGCCAAATTAATATTGAAATGTAAAATTTTTTTAAAGATTACAGAAACGTACCTGAGTATTGCCTAACTTTATTACTGTCAAATTAAGAAATAATTTCTTAGTCGTCTTTGCTGATTCCAAAGACAAAAATGGACCAATACACAGAACAATTTCTACAGAAAACACACAACGGTGTTAAGTATAAAAATATTTTTGAATGTTTACATAATTAAGGAGATACGGTGTGTGAGCAGGATGCCTAATTAGCAGCTGCAATGTCCATGATTGCACCCCTATTTTGGTCTTTCCAATCACCTATAGATACAGGGAATTCTCACCTGTTCAGCAAAAAAAGAGATAACCGTAAATACGATCAGCGTTCCCAAAACAAAGTGAGTCCAAAACTTTAACTTGTCTCTATAACTCCGCCTGCAAAGAATACAAAATTCAACAATGCATTAACATGTGAATCAAATACAAACATTATTATTAATCAATTTTGATCATCCACACACACATAAATATGATAAAACATAAAATATATTCCCCTTACATTACAGTCAATCTTTTGAGGCTCATGTACATATGAAACATTCTGTACCGTGGGTCATTACAGAAGAAGAAAATTCATGTGTCACTTACTAGAAATTACTTTTCAATTTAAAAAAATAAATTTAAGCTGATGTATAGATTTGTCAATGGAAAATATGATGTTATTCTGTTCTATTGGTGCTGACATTTGTAAATACAAGACATGCTTTCATATCTAGGTTATTTATATTTATTATTTTTTAACAATGCGCCACATTTTGCAGTATGTTGGTGCTTTAGTAAAGACATGATACAGCTTCTATTATATATATTGCCTTGTGCACCTGTCATATGTATTACTTTATAAACTAATTTGTAGCAGCCTCCATTTTGGATATGTGGTTTCTCTGTGATTGCAGCTGAGAGGGGGTGCGGTCTCAGAGTGGCAGTTTGGGAGACCTGGGAATGAACAGTCCTAACTCTAATCTTAACTCTAAATAGCTCTTGGTTTAGAAAGTTATTGGATATGTGACCCAAAGTTGGGGCTCTATTTAGAGTTAAGATTAGAGTTAGGACTGTTCAGCAGAGAAGCCTTGTAAGTGGCGAACAGCTTATCACGTATCTGCAGATATTTGTAACTAATTCTCTGATTTTTATTTTAAAGATAGAAGTTCATGATTAGTAACTGAGTAATGGCTAGAGTGTGGCTACATACACTCATGTTCTATGTGTGGGATTTTTTTGGTGATGGTTTATACAATTATTGGCCAAACTAGCCTAACAGCTGAAGTATTTGGATAACAACAGACAGGCAGACAGGAGGGACTCTTTCCTATAGATAGCCTGTAATCCCTCTTCAGGTAAAAAACTCAGTAAGGTAATGTAGTATTATAGAAAAGAAAAAAAAAATCACCCCCTAAAACACTGGATTAGGTAAAAAAAAATAAAAAATAAAAATACAATTTATTGAAAAATAATACGAGTCAAAACTCAAATAGATGAAGAATTGTTCAAGCAAGGTTTAAATGGCGAAGTATCAGCACGCTTCAAATAGTCAATAAACATTAAAAATATATATATAGTCAATCTCTACGGTTTTTCTATTTTGTATATTAATAATGCTATCTATAGCTATGCCTTATTTATATGATTATTATGTTTATTTAGAATTAGATTTAGAAGGCTCTTTATTTGAGCCATACCCTCAATGTCCCTTGAACCTCTTATAAAAGAAAATAGTATGATTATAATTTTTATTTAAATAGTTTTTATATAATCCAATTAATACTTATAATCTACATTTAAAAAAAAAAAAATTCTGTTTATGTTTTATAAAAAACCCTTTTTTCAGTATTTCCATTTTAAAAAACACTGGATTTGGTATATATAAAATAGCATGTGGATTTTTTTTTTATAAATGTCTTATTGTTGGACTTGAGTTCACTGTGTATTTATGGTGATTCAAGAAATGAATAACTACAAGTTACCTATTTGCCTATTTACCCATTTATATAGTTTTGTCGCTGGAATGAACTATATGGAATGCTGCCAGCAAGTTATATGGATGTTCTATGGTAAAAGGTTGATAATGGGTTAACATCACAGATGGCTACTAATGAATTGCCTAATCAATTTACGGCTTGTAATAGTTATATGCCTGAGAAGAAATGCATCAGTTGTTTATGTGGGTCCTATTGACGTATCTATTCGGTCTAATATACTCCACAAATCAGCTCTGCTCCTTTCAATATACGGCGGGTGCACATCACATTCAATTAGGACTGTTTAAGACTTACGAGCAGCTGAAGCAGCAATTTGTCTATTAGCCCCAGTTTGTCCACAGATAACAGCCGAGAAGGGGCGGAGCCCAGACCAACAGCGCAGAGGAATTACAGCTAACCCACGCTGTGACGGTAACCAAGCCGCTCTGTTGACAGGTGGTCCTACGCTACCAATTTGGGGCGATATTTGCGGGAAGTCACAAATGGGCTATATTTTGAGTCACCATTACCCACTATTGAGCGCTGCCTCAACCTACAGACATAACTGGATGAGATCCAACGAATTCCATCTATTAGCTGCTTAAATAAGAAACTATATCTATCTATCTGCATTTGTGGTGTTATTCTGACCTTCATTTCAAACGGAACCAACTGCTACTATATATTTTTAATGTTTGACTATTTGAAGCCGCTGATACTTAGGCATTTAAACCTTGCTGGGACAATTGCTTATCTATTTGAATTTTGACTCATTGTATCCATTAAATCAAATAGATACATTTGAACTTTTTACAGCACTTTATCTTAGCAGTAGTAGGGCTTTTTGAGTCGATTGTTCAATTGTATAGTATTATTGGCTTTATATGGGCCCATTATATTATCAATGGTAAATTATATTTGTTTTTATTTTCAATAAACTGTATTTTTATTTTCTACCTAATCCAGTGTTTTAGGGGGTGATTTTTTAATAGATTTTTGATAACATTTGCGTCGGTTTTTGTTTTGTCTTTATTTCAGGGTGTTTAGCACGACACCCATCCTGGCTGCATTTTGTTGGGTTTATTGTTTGAATTTAGTATAGCTTATTTAATCCTAAGTGCCAGCTCTATTTTGTGTGTATTAATGTAGTATTATATTTCATAATACTCAGACATAATTAGTACATAAGGAAATTTAGTCCACAGAACAATGCAGAACATTGCAGTTTACTTATAGCTAACACTGATGTCAAACAGCCCCACTACTTTAAACACTGAACGATCATATTCGTATGTAATAAATGCGGTTTACCATTCTTGCAGCTCATGCATATGTAGAAACCGGTTACGGTATTCTCTCGGCAACTCAAACTGAGAAGGAATTGGAAACATTGACTCGTAAAAGTCCCTCAGAACAGCTTTTACTGTCTGTGCATCCTTGTGATTGTGATTAATATTATCATTCAAGCAGATGAATTTCCTGGAAGATAAAAAATCTCTTATTAAGTTACATACACCATATTTTTGCATGTAAAAATGTAAAACACTTGCCTGCAACTCTAACTTTAAGCATATAAAAAAGCAAAAAAAATAAATACATTACTAGTATATACAAAAGGGGTAGATTGCAATGTTTAAATGCAAAATATTCTTTTCTAATTGATACTTCTGTAGCAGTAAACAAATGTCTTACAAGTTACAAGAAGGACTGTGTGAAAACAAAGAAATCTGCTGCAAAAGGAAACTCCTACCTGGGGTTTTTCCTGATGTCGTCTAACTGACCAACAACATGGGACACATTGGTGCGAATCATTTTGAATGCAATGTCCTCTTCTCCCATAATTTCAAACCTTCAAGTAAGATAGTAAGTACTTATGATCATTGAATTTATAGCATATCCTAAACCTTAGCAAGCATAAAAACACAGGACTCTCAAAATTGAAAATTTCCTTTAAATTTAGCATTGGATGCAAATTATCTAAAACCCTTTTAACATTACCACCAAATACCTGGGTTTTTGACCAAAAAACTGAGTCTTTACAAAAACCTGCATATTTGGTGGTGACGTGAGACCTCCCTTTTTCGGCAACCCAGCTGTAATGATCCGGAATTCAGACTCGCAGGAGGACCAGAAAGGGGACATACAAGTACTAAGTTCATAGTGGCAAATACTGGAACTGCAGTCCGAGAGACCAGAAAGTCCTTTAGTTTATTAAAAAAAGTGAAGTACCCTTAATTTTTTTCAGCCAATAAGGGCACCTCTTTAGGCTGATTGACAGTTATTTGCCAGGGAAGTCACAGAAGATTAATGGCACATGTGAAGCGGTCAGACCTGGGAGTTTCCTGGGTTTTTCTGGACTTACAAACGCAGCTGTTTTTGACACAGCATTTCATCTAGGGAACACCCGGGTTCAAAATCCCGGGTTTTTCAAGGTGGTGATGTGAAAGCAGTATAAGATTAGCTTACCTGTACTTATTCTTATCCTTGTATGCTTTACGTATCAGATCAGTTACAGGTTTGCAATTAATTGCCAGTTGCTTTGTGACAGGAGGCTGCAGAACATAAAACACATTTAATTCATGTGAGCAATTAAATTCTTTTAAGTATAGCAAATGCTGACATAAGAACAAAACAAATGCTTTGTCAAAGACTTAGTTTAACTCTTGTTTTAGAAGTTGGAATACTCCAAAATTAATTAAAATCTGAAACAGATTTTACATTGCTGAAATAAAAAAATACTGTTTATTACCATGCATTTGAATAAATCATTTTATTTTTATAGTCAAAAAATCCCTAAAATGTGATCTATATTGGAAACAACTCTGCCAACCATAAGCAAGCAGTTCAATTGTGATTGGCCAAGCAGGTACCTACCACTAGCCTTAAAAAAAAAAGACTGAAAACACTGAAAGAATATCCAATGATCGTAAAAGAAATTAAGGTTAGTCCAGGCTAACAGCACATATCTTGGCTAATAGAAACAGTCAAAAGCTAAAACCCAAACATTTGGGTTTTGCTTTACTGCCCTCAATGTCGTGACTTGTTTGAGTAATTTTGACATTTCCAACGGGCATGCCTCGAGTTATGAAACTTTGTAAAGTCTAGTTCCAAAGAGTTCAGCAGCATCTCTAGTTTGACTTCAGGGACATACTGGGTAACATATATACATATGTACATATATACATAAAGTATGAATGTGTCTTGTCTAAATGGATGTTTGTATATGGTGTAGAGATGGAGATCTCATGAACCACAAGTATACTCACTGATAAAACCAGCATGCAAACGGATTCTGATGCCGGACCAAGTACAGATAAACAAAGATGAATAGATTTAAGCCATAAAAATGAGAATGGCTGGTGTTCAGCCATGAGTGAGCAGTCTGGAATTTTCTATACATGCATAAACCTTTCTATGCCTTTTTATTTTATTAAAAAAAATAATGCTTGTCTATTATTATCCACAGTTTTTGTTCTGTTTCTACCATTTCTTGTTTAAATTCTAGGTAACCCCAATTTTTTAGTTTCCTCATGCATAATGAAATTAAATCGAAGACTGAGATTTTCAATTATGCCACTTTATTACCTCCCACCCAAGCAACTCTATTAGCAGGCAGCTAACTTTAGTGGAATCCTTGTGCCTACAGCGCCAACTAGAACAAAAAATGATTTCCACCCTGTATAAGTTTATGCTTTCCCATGGACAGGCCCTTCACCTAAGCACGAACTGGCCTGGGAGAGGGACCTGGGGGAGGCTACAGAAGAAGATGCTTGGGCCCTGATCTGTGAAAGGCTCCCTAGTTTTCTATGTCCACGCTAATACAGGAAAATATGTTCAAGATCTACTGCAGGTGGTTATTCCTTCCTACCCAACTACATTGTATATATGGCACTACCTCATCGGCTTGCTGGAGGGGGTGTGGGGAGGAGGGTTATTTTCTGCATATTTGGTAGAACTTCCCCAAAATCTCAAGAATCTGTTCCAGGGTGTCAACACTCATCGCAGGTTATGAACATTCCTATTTCTAAATGCCCTTGAGTTAGACAAAGACTCAGATAGATTGTTCACACAAATACTGAATGCAGCCAGATGCCTCATAACTAATAATTGGAAGGATCCGGCTTCACCCCCCCACCTCACAACTACTTAATAAAATTTGGCATCTGGCATCAATGAAAAAGATGTCAGCATATCTGAACACTTCATCCCATATCTTTGTGCAGGTCTGGGCCCCCTGGTTCACATTCCATCATTCACCTCAGACGCACTTTCCTGCACACAGGCTTGCAGATCTTTTTATCTAACTGCTACGTATCCACAATGTACAAACATCATACTCTATATGCGGACGACTGATACCGCTTTCACATCACCACCTTTGAAAAACCCGGTATTTTGTACCTGGGTTTTTTCTGGCAGCATTGCCGTGTCATTTTCAAAACCGCGTTATAAGTCCGCCCAAAAACCCGGGAATTTCCCGGGTCTGTCCTTTTCACATTACCACCAAATAACCCGGGTCTGCCTTTAAAGTAAAGTGTCAATCATTCCAGATAGTGGCTTTGATTGGCTTTTGATCGCCAGCGCCAGATAAAAATCAAGTTC
>WWET01003901.1:31738-53556 GCA_011038615.1 Limnodynastes dumerilii | reverse complement strand
GCTCTGGCAGTGCTCCTCCTGTTCCTCCTTGCACAAAGGCGGAGGTAGCGGTCCTGCTGCTGGGTTGTTGCCCTCCTACGGCCTCCTCCACGTCTCCTGATGTACTGGCCTGTCTCCTGGTAGCGCCTCCATGCTCTGGACACTACGCTGACAGACACAGCAAACCTTCTTGCCACAGCTCGCATTGATGTGCCATCCTGGATGAGCTGCACTACCTGAGCCACTTGTGTGGGTTGTAGACTCCGTCTCATGCTACCACTGGAGTGAAAGCACCGCCAGCATTCAAAAGTGACCAAAACATCAGCCAGAAAGCATAGGAACTGAGAAGTGGTCTGTGGTCAACACCTGCAGAACCATTCCTTTATTGGGGGTGTCTTGCTAATTGCCTATAATTTCCAACTGTTGTCTATTCCATTTGCACAACAGCATGTTAAATTGATTGTCAATCAGTGTTGCTTCCTAAGTGGACAGTTTGATTACACAGAAGTGTGATTGACTTGTAGTTACATTGTGTTGTTTAAGTGTTCCCTTTATTTTTTTGAACAGTGTATATTTATATATATTTTTCTTTAGTCATCACATTTTATAGGTTAATTCATAATGTCCTTCACTATACATTGCACAATAGCTTTAGCCTTTATTTAAATTTGATATTTCAAAAGCAATAAAAATAACATCAACTGTCTTATATACATGAAAAGACTATTACATTCTGTGACAGGTACTGGGCAGGTCTAAATTCATACACTAGTCTTCTAAAGCCAGACAGCTAAAAAAGAATTACTGGTGGAATACTGTGGCAGAAAATAAGTCATTACATCACAGGCATCTATCCCCAAGTTAATGATGGGAAAATGGGCTGGTTACCAAGGCACTGCACCTTTGATACCTAATATGGAGGTAAACAAAGTACCCAAGATAAATATATCTAGCTTATGGGTATGTGTAGGATAGAGTTACATGCCTAGTAAATATAAACAAGACCAAACATTGATCTCATGACAATGATATTTGCCTTTGACATTATTGCAAAAGGAACAACAGGATATTTTCTTTGTAACAATCTCTGTTCGGTACCTGGATTTTAATGGCACCTAGCTATACCCCCAGACCATAATGGCAGGTAATAAACCTCTTAAGGATAATAATACAGATTTAACAATGGTTTCTGCCAAGATTCCACATAAGATATGAAACATACATAAACTAAGACATGAAAAAAAACAAAGAAGTCCGCACTAAAGTAGATGAGAGGGGAAATTTTTTGCTGGAACTCCATACAGCTAAAACAAGCTAAAAAATACAGGACTAACAATTCTCACAAATAAATGATTTTGTTATAGCTGCTCAATTGTCTGTTTAATAGTGAACTCACCCATCCTTTACTTTAGTATTATTCTTTAGTGTTGTGCTTTTTTAGCACAAGAGTAAAATAACCACAAATACAAGTGGATATAAATAAACTTGTAATATGTGATTAAATTATAAATTAATTTATTTGGTCATGCTCATACTGCAACAAATTGCAGATTATTAAAGTAGAAACAGTTACAAGTAGACCTAAGTGGCAAAAAAATGTTTTCACAGGGCTCACTGCATCAATGTCTTTTCTCATATGGCAACCCGAGACAGCATGAAATAAACAGAACTTGTACTGCTGTTACTTTCTCCTTTCAATGATAAAAAGTGGAAAGAAAGTAGGAATAGCTTTACTAATTTACCTGTAACTGTGCACTATGGGCCTAATCCAGAGGTGCATGCAATGGTACCTCCGGATGTCTATGCTAGTACGTCACGTAGCGTACAGACACAGGCCAATCATGCTTACTGCACCTACGTGACAATATACTTTGCATTAATGCAGAATTGTACACTAGTGCATGGGTGGCCAAACCCAGTTCCTGTGCTCTATCAATGGTCCATGTCTTCCAGGTCTCCATGTTGGAGCACAGGTGTGTTCAGGTGGTAGTGATTATCTCAGCTCTGACTATCTGAGGAGACCTGGAAAATATGGACCGTTGGTTGATCAGGAGGCCCAAGCTTGGCCACCCCTGCTCTAGTGTATACTGGAAATGCCATTGCCATTTTACCAAAGCTTAAGTGAACGCACTAAAATTACATCAAAGAATAAATCTAGGGAAAAAAACGTTTAAGGATAATCTGTAATTTATTACTTTAAACCAACACAACGCTCAAGCAAAAATTACATAACTTTTGTATTGCCATGGCAGTATAAAACGCTAATGTAATGGTCCAAAATAGGTTGAGTGTCTGTCCCCTAGATTAATGTCTGTGGTTTTGCCTGAATCAGGTGCAATTGCAAGAGAATGCCCTTACTGCACACCAACTATTAAACGCCCCTCAGACCTAGTTCATACAGCAGGTTGCATCCAGGTCTGAATCACCCGCAATTGCATGTGCATAGTTTCTAAACATGAGCAGTGCAAACTCACAGTAAGATACACTATGTAATCGGTCTTTTAAGTGTATTTACATGAATAGAAACTAGTCTTCATGACTCAAGAAAATGTGTATGTTTACTATAAAGCTATGTTTTGCATTTATCACTTGTTGAGTGATCATTTCAATCCACTGCTACCACCACTTGGAAGTCTACCCTGCTAAAAAGGTTTACACTTGTTTGGCATGAAAAGTTATCTGTAACCTTTTAGCCCCAATTATGTTCAAGGTAGTTGTCAGTTAGCAGACTTTCTTGGAATTCAGACTCTTGGACAGCTTAATAGACAGCTTAATAACCAGCCTGGGAAACCAAGGAGCAAAAATGTGAGATCCACCATACCTGGCTGACAGCACTAAGATCCCACAGCAAATAAGCTGGACTAAGGGTCACATCCTTTCCTTCTATAGTCATGTTCTTTTTTGATTGTATGTTAAGATCATGGAAATCTTTTGGATTGTTCAATTGCAAAAGTGCTACACTTGCTTCAGAATATAGCTGTATCTGCAGAGAAATAAAGAGATTAGGACAAGTCATTTGTAAAAGGCCCAATTCAGTTTAACAATGTTCTTATTAGTAAAGAAAGTCCCATCAGTATATATTTAATTGTTAAACTTGAACAGTGGCCAACTTGATATTAAAACTATATCACTATTATAATTAGGGTCCAGATTCAGAATCCATACGTCAGTCGAATTCAAGCTGCTTGCGGAATTCGGCAGATTTTCACATGAGACGTTACGATACGGATCCAACCAACAAGACAGCGCATCCCCTCCGCCTGCCTGAACTCCATAAGATGGGCGGGAGTGAGCATTTACATCTTACATTTTGGGTAGATTTAACTGCTTCCTTGCAAATCATTGCGTAACTGCATAACCGATGCTATAAATGCACGAGACAGGGGAGTGACAGAGGAATACACTCCTCCTTTCATAGAACTGCCAGACCTCCATGCATTTGGAAAATGCAAAGGTCTGAATTCGGCTCAAAGTTTATCACAACAAACAGAGATATAATGCTGCATGGCATTTGAATAGTGCTGAATGACACAGACAGAGGCAAGAAGTTGCTGAAGGACTGCTGTTTAAGTAACTCTCCATAGTGAGTGCTTCCCTTTTGAAAGACCTGCTACTACCAGCTGGCGGGGTATTATATGTGGAGCCAGTCACACTGTTTAAGGTCTGGAAGCAGGAAATGGTAACATTCAACAAAACTCTGAGAGGCCTAATTTATTTAAAGGCAAAAACACATTTACACAGTATGTTTAAGTATAATAACAATAATATCCTCCAGTTTTCTTGCATATGTACAAATGATAATGAATTGAATGACACTGGTAATAAAACACAAAAGCCACTACTGAAAGCAGTTACTGTTATTTGAGGCGGACAGATTTTCTCAATTTGTCACAGGGCAGGGAAAACAGGCATCCAAAAGGCCTTCTAAAAACAGAACAACATTTACATTGAGACCTGCGGACAATACGTGTAGAAGCAGCTGACTCTGGTGTAATATTTCCGCTACTTGGCTTCTTCTGCTACTTCTGCTATCCAGGAAGAGCAACTGGGATGGTGAAGACTTGACAAGTACATATTAGATTTCAAGATAATATTCAACTCTCCTAGCAGAAAGAATCTAACAAACACAAGTGCATTGGTGTAGCACAATGAATTTGTTACTGAAAATGATAATCCTAAGATCCAAACACAGCTGCAGCGGGGATCCAATAGTGGTTTCCCACTGTATCCATGCATAGGTGTGAGCTCTGAAGTAACTACACCCATTGCTAGCACAGCCTTCCAATAGCTTCACCCACATTTTCACCTATACTGTAGCTTGTACTACAACCAACCCACTTCTCCGATGCAATCGGATGTTGCAAAAAATGTAAGTCCTGGTATGTTTTGTAATACAGGTCATGCACAATTTTATTAGTCACTATTTGAAGAATGTTTAATTATTTGTGTTGTTGGTACTTGGCCTCATTCTTTCTGCTAATAATTCTTTATGCAACTTTTATTTGGTTTATGCAATGTTTAATTGACCTTTCACAATGTTTTATTACATTGTTTTACAAGAGCAGCAATAGCTCATGCCACCTACTAGAAAACTAATAATGAATACGTTTACAGAATAAAATGTCAAGTAAAAAAAAAAATGTAAAACACTGCTACAACAGTTCGGGTGTCAGACAGCTGTAACGTTCCACCTGCAAGATGCTGCAAAGCTGTTAAGATCTCAGATACCAAAAGAGATATAATCTCCACATTTTGTCCAGCATAACATGGATTATGTACTGAACATGGACACGGTGTTCAGTACATATAGCACGCTTTGAAGATTAGAAACGATGCAAAGTATTTCCATACTAACCTACTAGATATTTTAATGACTGCTCTTTTTAAGTCTTACACTTCAGACATCCCACTCACATAGTGTGTGTGCTGTAAAATGATGTGGCCTAAACATAAGAACATTAAGAAGCAAATACTGCCACCTAGTGTTTCTGGTACATATTGGGGCCTTAACCAAAATACTAGCTACTTTATTCCAGCTACCCAGTATAGTGGAAAAGGTATTATTTTCCTGGTTCAGGGAACAGATTTGAGTGTTTTTTTGTTTTTTTTTACATGCATCTGACCTTTAACTAAATGATCAATGCTTATAAAGTAAGGTGAAAGCTGTTGCTTTCATTGTTTAGACTGTGAATTTAAGTTTAGCAGACAATTTAGAAGAATCAGTATTTTTTTTTAGCTAATTCACAATGGGCCTGATCCAGACCTACGCTCGAGTGCGTTTTTACGACGGGCGTAAGCGTAAAAACAGGCATTTGTACTTACTGCGCATGCGTGGGGCAGATGTTACGCTCATATTACGGTCTGAGAAACTGAGCGTATGGGCCTTGATCGTAACAGCTTCGTATTTACGCTCAGGGGGCGTGCCTGCCATACGATCTCCGTAATTACGAACCGAAGGCGGGGTGAGGCATTTAATCGTACAGTATGGGTGTGCTAAGCGTCGTAACTACGCAGGGAGCTTACGGACGCACGCAGTTATGCTCAGAAAAGTTAGGGTAGGTTTTGGTGAGCGTAAGAAGGCAAAAGTAAATACGACCAAGGGGAGTGCCGAGCGGACTGCATCGTAGGTACAAAGGCGTAAATACGCTATGCATATACGCGTTTCATGAGCATAGGTCTGGATCAGGCCCAAGGTGCGTAAATTCACATTGAGTTAAATTAAGTCATTCATTCAAAGTAATAGTTTTAGTCCTTTTGAAAGGATTTATTAGAGGAGGAACAGAGGAAGCCAACAATTTCAAGAAAATTGTTCCTCAGGTCTGTTTTTTTAACGTGTCATAAATGTCAAATTATTTTATTACTTAGGAAAAAACTCAAAACAATCATTTTCTTGAAGTTGAGATTTTATACAGCTGCTCAGATATTTATACATATTGTTGTATAAAAGCAATGTTTGTGACCATTTCTCTTTAAAAATCTTTCAAATATGAGTGCAAATAAATGCAACAGTATTGATAAAAATAAATAAAAAATCTATTTCAATAGGCTATGATTCCTATAATAATTTATTGACTATGGTGAACTCTAGGAAAGGGGCCAAAACAAGCTATGGTAGAACTTTAATGCCCCTGTATATGTGTCAGTCTCTATAATAGTAACTTAAAGTAGTGTGTCCCAACACCATATTGTTTGCATTACAATAGTTAACAGTTATGGATAAACTCAAGAATAAACTGAATGTATGCAATTGGGATCACAAATAAACTATTGGCAAGGTGCACAGTGGAACACCATGTAAAGTTGCAAATGTTCCCTTACAACTGAACGAGCAGTGCAAAAAGAGGGAGAGGGAGATTGAGCAGAACAAATTACATCACAACAAGCTTAGACTTATAATTATAAAAAAAATTGTGATGTGGATATGTGTTGTGTACTTCTGTGGTGTTGGCCATACAATAATTTTGTAGAAACAATTGCTCGTAATGTCAGTTCATGTAGGAGTCTTTGAATTAACGATCATGGGGAATCCACATATGAAAAGGAGAAATATAATTAAAAAGTATTTAATATATAGACGTTGAAAGAGAAGAATCAAAAGTGACAAGTGAAGACACAACCCACAATAGAGAAAACATAAGTAGTAAACATGGCAAAAAATACCCCAATGTAACAGGTTATCCAGCAGAGAGGGAGCTCAGAGGCAATGATGGAAAAGTCCCGGGAAGCGCAGCAAAACACGTCTTTGAGAAAGAGCAAGCATGCCCAAAGCGCATCAGAATGCAACCAGTGGCAGCTTCCCGGACCCCCAGGGCTCTGCAAACGGCAGTGGTAGCAAAAGGAACTTAGCACGCTCCCTGCCTTTATATCATGCTATAAATGAAATGTAAAATACTATGAACAACTTTGCTTGCTCTCAGATCACTCCTTGTACAAATATCTCAGATTTCTCAATACATGAAAGATATCTATTCACATTCTTAGCACCGCACCGTACCGTTACATATTTGCACTCTGCATTTTAATACTTTATCTGATTTACTTTATGGACATTTGTTCGGAACAGTAACTCTCCATAGTGAGTGCTTCCCTTTTGAAAGACCTGCTACTACCAGCTGGTGGGGTATTATATGTGGAGCCAGTTATGTTACTTCCAGTCATTAAGGACCAAGGATCCCTGTGTCAATCTGTGTAAAACATCATTTGCAGGTGTTTCCCTGCTAATCACCACCACCAGGGAATCTTCTGACTTCTCTGTATGCAAGCTTACGTTCTTGCCGATATACCGTGAACCAGGTTGCTGGATTATACATTTGCAGTTGCTTGCTGACTAATTGCCACCTGGAAACCTTTAGGCTTAAACACCACCTGAGTTACACTTTATGCTGGTAACAAGTATATCGACAAGCTGAATACTTATTTTAAGTCTGACATCTATACCTGTTTGATAATAATGGTCCTCTTTAATACTATTGACTGATCATCTCCATGTAAATATATCTGCACTTTTGAAACAACATCAGTGTTCTTTGTCCTCATAAAGAAACAATTGATTGAAACTATCAAGCAATTTATACAACAGATTGCTGTTAATGCTTTTACTAATAAAAGGGTGTGGTTGCAATTAGATTTAACTGTGAGATATATATTATGGGGCTGATTCAGAGATGCACTTCCACCTTTTTTTAGGTGGAAGTGTACAGCTCGGCTAAACCATTTTTCTAAGTAAAGGGTGTTAAATTAATTTTAAAAAAAAGTTAAATTAATTTAAAAAAAAAATATGCATGCAGGGAAAATACGTTACTTTTACACATATAACTAGAATACTGCATAGCTTTATGTTTATTCTATAAAATAGAGTTGAGCTAAGAAACTTCACCTCCTAATTTTAATTCTGGTTTTACAATTGAAATCTGCCTCCCCTTGCATTTCAACATAATATTGCTCAGGTCTACACTTGCACCTAAAAAGAAAGGTGGAAGTGCAACTCTGAATCAGCCCCTATATGTATACAATAGTGGTTTTTCTGGTATCAGAATTTCAGAATGTTTAATATTAATACAATTTCAACATAGCCAATACCCAGTATTTTATAGTTTATTAATAAATTTGGTTGCAACAGTGCAAAATTTGTTTTTCTCTTTGTTTTTTGTGTTTTGTATGGGCCTCACAAACCCATGATATAGGCTGTGTTCAATCCGAACATTTGTTTATTAATTAAATAGGATTGCCATATTTTCTTGAGTGCTGACTGTGCAGTTCATTGTGTCAATACATGTATTAAGTTTACATGAAATGCCAAAAAGATGTGCAATACCGCAAAAACGCCCTTCCCTATAGAGAACTGAGCAGACTAAACCAGAAACTCAGCAAGTTCTGCTATTGGAGTTGGTAGAGAACAGGGGTGGAAAGTTGAGGAGCAGGTTACATACTTGCTAGTAGGCAACTTCTCTGTTTGCAGTGTTCAGATCTGCATCCAATAGTTGGTAACAAATCAAGCTACTTACCAACTGAATCATCATTATTCCTGCTTAACATTTTAATTAGAAGTTAAACGATCAGTTACACAAAACGTTATGTTAAAGTGTTTCTTTACCCGTCTAATCTTTGAGGAAAGGCTTTCAGGCAGTTTTGCTTTCAGCTGATTGGTTTCTTTGAATGTGGATGAAAAGCCACTAAGGAAAACCAGGTCATGCATAAGTACCAGCCCTGGAGCTTCTTTATCAGTGGTCTGTATGAAGAAGACAAAACGTCAGTTTATATGTTATATGTTAAATAGAACAATGCATCAGATAAATATAATGGACCGGATTCAGACTATGCTATACGTCCGGAGTTTCCCGTTTTTTACTACTGCGCAATCTATGTATCTTTTCCTTATGTATAGATTGTGTATACGCGGGTTTAAAGGAAAAGATCCGTAGATTAAGTAAAAAATTTACTATGCACACGCAGTAGCAAAAAACGGGAAACTCCGGACGTATATGCTATACGTCCGGTAGTCTGAATCCAGTCATATAATTGCATCTTCTCATCACTCATCTTACTCTCAACCATTGGAACTTTCTCCCCCTTCTTATCAAGTGTTTTCCACTATCCAAAGCTTGAAATGGGCTCTGAAGACCAATCTCTCCACCTACCCTACCACCGATTTATACTCCAGTTACTTAATCCTGTGTCATCACTCCTTCATCTTCATCTTCCCTCTACATTGTTATTACTCCTAAGGATATGCACCTTATCTTGATCTACCTGACTGTCACCTTATTCTCCCATTATTAATTAATCTTTCTATTAACCTAATGCTTTGGACTCATTTGCTACCTCAGTACTACCGGATTTTGCATTGGTTCACTAGTTTACTTCCATATTTAACATCATATCATGTAGTGTAGTCTAATACAATGTTATTTATATACTTGTAACACCCCTTTTCCTGGTTAGGGTTTATGTATAACTCAGTGTCGTTGATAGATCTAGCAGAGCCCAGGGCAAAAAAAATAAAAATAAAATTCTGACCCCCCCCCCTTACAAAAAAAAATAAAATAATAACTTCCATCCCTTTGTATATGTCCCCTTCTATGTGTGTCCAGCCTCCAATTGTGCCCCTTCTGTGTGTTCAGCTATTCCCCCTATTGTAACCAGCTTCCATTTGTGCCTTCTTTGTGTTCAACTACAATTTCTTCCCCTATTGTGTCCAGTCTCCATTTGTGCCCCCTATATTATAAATATTTGCTTACCCTTGCTGTCTTCTCCCTCTTCCTTCACAAGATTTTGCTTGTATGACATTGCCACCAGCGTCATTCACATAACCTGTGCTGGGAATACAGGGCTCCTATGGGAGCCCTGTAGGACCAATTCTATTTCTATGAATAATGTTGCTTCATATGTGAAGCAGCGTTATTCAGTAAAACAGGTTTGGTACTACAGGGCTCCTGTAGGATCCCTGCATTACCAGTACAGGTTATTTGAATGAAGCTGGCCATAACATTTAAAAATACATGATATAAAGATGGGACTCTGACAGTTTTAGAGTCCCAGTGGCTGGTGGCTTATCATATATCTGCAGATATTCTCTGACTTTCATTTTAAAGATAGAAAGATATAGTTTGTTGCTGGGTAATTGCAAGAGTGCTGGGGTGTCTTTTTGCGTGTGTGTGTGTGTGTGTATATATATATATATATACATATATATATACACACACACACGTACACAAAATAGAGGTTGCTCAAATCATTATAGAGCAGGTGCTGCATTGGGATTTCCCAGAGATACAAAAAAAAGTCACCTCAGCACTCTTGCAATTAACCAGCAACAAACCATGACGTTTTATCTTTAAAATAAAAGTAAAAGAATTTGTTACACACATTTGCAAAAATATGATAAGCCACTTACTGTCAGAATCCCAACTTTGGTTCATGTAGCATGTATTTTTAAAATGAGAGCTCACCCCAGGCTGAGGACCCCAAGTCTCCAAAACAGCTACTCTGAAACAGCACCCCCTCTCAGCTGCATTCCGAGTCCCCGCTGCGAAGATGCTTATTGCGAAGCAGGGACAGCCGAGAGTTGCTTTTCAGCTGTCCCTATTTCGAATGATAGCCGTTTAATTTTTTTTATGAATGAGTGAGTATGCAATTCACATTTTCACTCATTCATTTTCGGAAGCGCCGCCGCCGGGGGTTTAGGATTAGGCTGTGAGGGGGGACTTATGGTTAGGCTGTGGTGGGAGGACTTAGGGTTAGGCTGTAGCGTAAGGCTGCGGGGGGAAGGTGACACGGTTAGGATTAAGGTGCGGTATTGCTTACCTTACCATGTTCGGTGCAGCAGGGATCGATTGTCATGCTTTTTCGAGGCATAAGCAATCGATATACCAGCCAGTTTGGAACTGGCTGGGAGCGAACGGACCTATCGAAAAAGGGCCATTCGCAACGGGGACTCACATTCCTCAGCAGCTATCTCAGACATGCTTTTAAAACAAACACACAAAATGGAGGTTGCTCAAATCAATCAAATAAAATCAATTTATAAGTTACAACAGAGAAAGGTATTGGACTCTGTTGATACTGTTGGTTAGCTTTTCTTTCTCCCCCAGATCCTGTTGCCTATATTCTCTATGTAATTTTTCACGGTCTCTATCTGTGTATATCAATATTGCACTCTCTTTTCTGTTAGAAGCTTACCCCTTTCTCTGACAGTTTACACCTCGCTGCTTTCTTACTTTCTTTCCACCAGTTCTGTTTCTAAACACTGGCTCTGTCTGTGTCTCTCTCCTTTCATCCTTTGCTCTCTCTCCTCTCTGACTCTTTCGCTTATCAGTAACTTTCCCATAACCCCTGGAACAGCTAGTCCCTCTAATACAGTGATGTCCTCCTGCTCCTCTTGTGCAGGCAAACTCTCCAGCCTTATGGCAACACAGTATGCTGCAACTAGCAGTAACAGCTAATCCCTGCATCAAAACAGGAGTTACATACTGTTTATCTTACTCTGAATGGTGCTGCAGGCACTCCATGGCACCCTAAAAATAGGGGATAATTATAATGTCTTTTTTTTTTTTTTTATTCTATCTTTTATCCTTTTAATCTAAGCTAAATTAGACACAATAATTGTTCCTGCATTATTCCCAAATATTCTACTATGATAGTGTCCTTTTAGAATTAAGATTTAACCAATTTTTATTATTTTTTTATTTACAGCTCAGCAAGTCTCTTATGTGTATACAGATGTGTAGCGGTGTGTGTTTGGGTGATATTCCGGTCACATGTCTTATATATATTCCAAATGGCACCCTGTTATGTCTGTGTATATCTTATTGGCTAAATTCCTTTTCTTGGTTCTTGTTTAATAAACCTACCAAATATGCTCTCCAAATGGTTTCCTTGCTGGTTTCAAACAGGGCATTCAGTTGTGCAGTTTCCGCTACAGAAAAAAAAAATACATTTAAATGCAAAGTTTCAAGCAGATGCTCAAGTTATATACCAGGAGTGATGTAACTGGAGGACAGTAGTATTGCTGAATCTTAGGTAAGTAACAAATGAATGAATGCACAAATTTTCTAAAATGTAGTTTGTCATATCCTAATACAAATGGAAAATAGTGCTTATTTCCATTAAACCGAACACTATTATAACAGAAAGACTAAAACTGTTGAGCACCCACTTTGTGTGAGACATACAGCGATTTCATAAACAATCATTTAATACAGATATGGGAAATTAGAAGGAAACTGTGATAGTCCACATTTTAAGGTACATGTAAATAAAAGGAAAACCTAAATAATAAATGGTTAAAGTCCCCGATTACTGGAAAGGTAGACTGAACAACATACTTACCATCCTGTTGTGTTTCAAAGACAATGACTGTAACATTAGTTGATGGATTCTTGGGCTTTGCAACATGAAATAAGGATATAGCAGCATGGAAAAAAGGCTGAGAAGACTGGAGATCCTTAAGCGTTGTGTTGGCAGGAAGGGAAGGATCCAGCACTAGCATTGGAACACGGATGCAATGTGTAAGCAGACATTCCAGCATCTTATCACTAGAACTGAGAAGTGAGATTATAATAGTTACATAATGAGTAGAAAGTTACAGTTGTTCCGACACCTTTCTGTCTTCTGACACAATTCTCCAGAAGTTGCAAGCAATTAGAAGACACGAGTATAAACTTGTTTGAAGTCACCATCAACTTATATACACGTATACACCGGTATATATAGTTATGGGACAGTGGACCAAGTTTTTAATAGACTTTTCTGAGCAGTTACTGATTTTTTTTATGTCTTGTTTGCATTTAGGAGCTGCTTTTTGATTGTGACACCCAATAAATACTGTTTCCTTTATGCCAAGAGCTCTATATCTTTCTTTTTAGTTTTTGTTTGGAATTGGTCATTCCATGTTTCAGCTGCTGGCACTAAAGGGAACCTCTGTCTTTTAATATGAAAGGTGCTGAGTAGGTGCCATGAGGTAATCTAATCACCTTCCAGCAACTTTCTAAATGAAGAATATCATAGGAAGTGTATGTATTACAGTCAGCTGAGATGTACTGAAAACAACTGAGAGACAGAGATATAGGTTACAGGCAGCATAAACAAATTTGGATAGAGGGCTTTTGTCTACCTAAGTTTGGCTGGTAAGAGGGTTGTGAAGTTTAGAAGTGAAATTGAGGATTTGACACAGATTGTGTCACTCAAGAGGGAAGTTAGAGGCATTTAGATGTTTAATGCTGGGTACACACTGACGATTAGCATGGCAATCATGTGATAATCATCAGTTAGCTCCGACATCATATTATTATGTTCTGTCCAACAATGCTGTAAAGTTCTGTAATTGGATTTTTGGGAGCTCCTAATTTTTGTGATCAGTGAAGTCTATGGAAATCTTCAGTGTGTATGCTGTTCAGACTGTAATTCAGTGATTTCCTTTATTTTCCTGCAGTAGTTCCAACATTGTGGGCATGCATATTGTTTTAGGAGTGGGTTATGGGAACAGTTTTACATAAATCCAGCGTCAATGCCTGTGTTACAATATTGTGTTGTTAGATCCAGTGTGTACCCATCTTTAGACACAGAGGACGTCACCCTGTTGGAAGTTTGGTGACGTTTAGAGGTGTACATGAGGCTTAGACAAAATGTTAGTGGAATTATTAGAAGAAAAGTATGTTTGGTTGGAGTGGGTGACAGAGCAGTAATATGTGGATTGTAGAGAGCGGGAAGTGGTGACTAGATAAGTAGAGGACACCACTGTAGATGTGTCCCTATTGCCTGTTTTCAGAAATGAGGGCTAGAATTACTAAACTGCGGAAAAGCAAAAGTGGAGATGTTGCTATAGCAACCAATCGTATTTGAGCTCTCACTTTCCTACTACATACTAGAGAATGTCATCTAGAAACTGATTGGATGCTCTGGACAACATCTCCACTTTACCCTTTCCACAGTTTAGTAAAACTAGCCCAGAGACTTTACAAATGAAACATTATGTAAAATGATGTAAATATGCCATTCAGCCCCCATCATATGTTAGCTGGAATAAAAGCTTAGAAGAGTGTCTCTACACTTGATCAACGGATCAAGTTGGTAAGTATTCATTATTTATTAATAATGGGCCATTCCTTACATATGTTATGTGTTGTGGGGACACTACAAGCTGCAGCAGGGCCTGGATTCAAGGTACAGGCATGCTGGAATTTGGAATACTACAAGTACCAGCATACCCAAGCTTTTAATGGCAGCCTGAGCTTGCTGCGGCCTGTAGTGAACTAATTAAAAAATTGTTCTTAAAGTTTTATCAATCGTTTTTACGCTTCACTGATTTATTTTAATAGGAGTAACTGTTTTAGCATGATGTTGGAGTTTTGTTGGCAAAAAGTACTTTAATATAATCACGCAATGCTGAGATGTTATATGCATATTAAGCAACATTGCGGGGGTCACACATATCACTACATAAGTCTTGCAAGGCAGTATAGAACTGTACTGCAAATCCTTTTCCAGACCGTTCATTCAAAACTCTGGTGTGCGTGAGTCATACATTTATTTATTTAGTTATGAATGTCAGAAAAAGAAAATGTTAGAAGGAAAACAACAACAAAACAATGAATATTTACCCTTTTCTTGTTGGCTCTGTTCTATTACTTCCAAGAAGTTCTCTATATAGAAATAAAATTATACATTAGAGAAATCTTATTGCTTAGCAACCCAGATAGACCAGGTAAAACTAAGATAAAATGCTCTTACTTTGTTATACTGCACATAAAGCAAACAAGAGTTAACAGAGATATAATGAACAACAACTATACAATTAAATCTTCTGCAGATGTTTAATACTCTGAAGCATTCCTAATTGATAATATTTTGTAGCGTGTATATGGATCTCTATATCTGTTAAACGTTACATTACCATTTTGGACAATAGAGGATTTATTCTTTTTTCTATACACTAAAATATTATAAATTACTTTATTGATGAAGGAAGAAATACCTCAATGCCCTCTGCTCTTCTTCCATTTGCTCCCGTACATCTCGTAGTTGCTTTACAAGCTCTGGGTCAGTGCCATTAACCCAAGTGTAAACTATGTCAATGGGCATTGGAAGACAAAGTCTGAAATAATTCAACAGCAGTCAAGTACAGGGCTAATAAAGAATATGGTAAAAGAAAACGTATACACATGTATATTTCATTGCAAAGTATTCCTATGTGGCCACCCCAGAACAAGATTGTCTTATAAATAAAATGGAAAAAGTATGGGTCTGATTCACAGTTCAGGAGATAAGAAAGAGCGGATTCAAAATTATACGCACCTAAGTTGGAAGGCAACTCCTCGAGACGCCCTCATTTTTGTTGTTCTTAACTGACTTAAGAAGGCCATGGGCAGCCTTATCTCTTCATGCGTATGTCTCTTCTTAAGTAGCAAAAATATGCCTGTACTTCGCAAACTGCGCCCTGTCCACCCCATTTAAATGCGCATTAGCTCTGCACTTTAAAATAGGCACGTAAGTAAAAATAAACTTAGTTGTGAATCCGGTGCTACCTTCCTAACTTGGCCTGGCATGCCTCTTCTTATTTATCTCATTACAAGCAGGGATGAAAATCGATCTTAGGGCCAGATTTACAAAGCTGCGAGTTTGGAAAAGTGGAGTTGTTGCCAATAGCAACCAATCAGATTCTAGCTCTCACTTTCCTATTATAGACTAAAGAATGTCAGCTGGAATCTGATTGGTATCTATGGGCAACATCTCCACTTTTCCAAACCCGCAGCTTAGTAAATCTGGACCTTAATGGTTTAACATTCCTAAATCCTACATAGATTGCAAACGCATGTGCAGTTTAACCTTTCCTAAAAAATATGCATGGAAATAGCAGCAGCTTTTTAACTGTGAATCAGATCCTATGTTTTTATTATTCTTAAAACAAAAAGACATTCTTGGGTGTCCACAAGAATTATTAATTTCACAGATTTAACCCTACTTTTTCATATAAAATAGTGTAAAAAAAAAAAACACACACACAAAACAATTTATCCTTATTTTATTAATCCAGTGGGAATATTTAATAATGCTTCTAAAGCAAAAAAGTGGGCATTAGCTACATATCAGATTATTGCTACAAAGAAATGAGTGGTTGCCGTGGGAGAGATCCCACAGATTGACTTAAAAATCAGTGCATAGGGCAGTTTCAGGCAAGACAAGGCAAGAATTATGATCAGTAATAACAGTAAACTATAGGCGTCTCAATCACAGCAATACACAGAATTGTTCACATCCTCCTGAAAGTCACTAAAAGTGATTGTATGTCTGAAGGGATTACAAACAAAAGACTACAACACAAATAAAAAAAAACCCTCATTGGCAAGCCTATAACATACTTTTCATTTAGTTTTGCAAATCATTAGACTCCGTTATTTAATTTAAAAATACATACTACAGCAGAAGAGATACACAAAAAGCATTTATCATTTAGACAATGTTACCTATTTTGAAACGACTTCCCAGCAATGTTGTCACGGTACGTATCAAACAACACATGATACTGGTCCCGACTCCACTCTAGAAACACCTGGCAAAAAAAAAAAAGATTTCTTCATTTCACATAAGGAGTCATTCCACTAACATATAGATGCATGCAATTTAAAAAAGAAATCTGGGAATTTAATTGGTAAACATGAGGGGTCAGTTAAAATGTCGATAGGTCAGAATGTAGACAGGTCAAAATGTTGACAGTTGAGAATTTTAGTAAGCTAGCGTATGTCTGTAACATCTGTAAGCTTAATGTAATGCATGCGGCTTCAGAAATGTATAAGATATATGCAATATTTATTTAATACTAACAAATAACAACTAACATAACAACAGTCAAGGAACGAGCAGCAAAAATTACACGGTACATGTAGATTATTCTGGAGACCAGAAATATTAATTATACACATAAGCAAATAAACGATAAGCCACCCACATGTTGGCTAACTTTTAATAAGCAGTGCTGGAACATTTTTATTTGTATCTATGTAGTTACCCCTTCCACCTGTCAGCTTTGTGTAAAAAAACAAAAATAAACACCCTGCAAGTCAAGCAAATTTATCACGTTCTTAAGACAAAATACTAAATAAGGCATTATAGTAAGGATAATGAGGTAAAAAAACATAATAAAATACTTTTTTTATACACCAATTAATATGATGGACCAGGTCCTGAGATCACCCATTTTCTGCGATCAAATAAAAGGCCTTTTAATTTTGTAATACGCATTTACTTGCACCTGTGCTACCCAATCGGAGCACATTGTGACCCATCGAAACTCCAAAAAATTAATAACACTTTCAATGGAGGGTCTGCAATCTAAAGTGGGCATGTCTTTTAATACAACATATAGTTTAGGTCACTCTTGATGCATACAGATCCAGACCAGTGCAGAACAGAAATGCTGATAGGATTTATTTATCTACACTCAAGGGCATTGGCAATGTTAACATAACAAGTCAACAAGCCAGCTATGCTTTATCTTTTGTATTATTAATAAGTAACACAATATTATAACACCATTAGAGTCTATTACTTTTCTAAAACTGGAGTTCACACATAATTATGGTCACATTTAATTTCCCGTTATTTTATTTTTATTGTGGGCTATTCACTAATCTGATAAAACACAAACTGCAGTTTAGCTGTAACAGATAAAGCATCCTATATCTCTAACAAAGAGAAAAACCGTTGACAGAAAGAAGGAAGTAGAAATTACTGTTATCCTGAACCGACTGTGAATATGTGAAGCTTTGTCTAAATTTACATTGCAGACCATGCATTAACTTCATATCTTCCAACTTTTCAATGCCTCTCTATCTAAATGTGTGTGTATGTGTATGTTATTTGTCTGCTCAGTAGATCAGTATGTGCACAATATACAGAATATTGCACATCAATACATAAGTAATGTTTTCCTACATGAGGGCCAAAAACATTATACAAATCTTGAGTAAACTGAAAGTTTGAAAGTAACGACAAAGAAGGGACAAGTGGAATCTAGGGTTTGCCAGCAGCCATCCCTCATATATCACCCTGGCGTGCGCCATTTACACATAGCCCTATTTTAATTTAAAGATTCATTTAAAATGACAACAAATGAGTCTTTGGCACCTTGTTGGTCTTTCAATAAAAGAAGGGATCAGAATTTGCCATTACACAGAGTTCCAGAAGTATGTTTATAAAAGTCATTATAAGAGTAAAAGGTAACTAGAGGTTTCAGTGATAAGTTTAAGGGAACTGAACAAGAGGTACAAAAACTAGTTGGGATAAAAATGCTTTCTATTTTTTACAAAGTAGAATGTACGTCCATTAATTTATACATGTACTGTACACATCTACCACTTTTATTGGTGTGCCATTAACCTGCCTGTCTTGGCTTTCTCCTTCACACAAGCTGTTAACTCTCTCAGACAGTGTCCTATTACTCTATTTTATGTTTAATCTGTGCTTGTATATTTGCTACATATAAGTGACTTTATATGATTTATACATATGATTTATTTTATGTGTAGTTTATATTGTATGGAATTGCAAACCAATGTTGCAGAATTGTGGTATCTTACCATTGTACGTGATGATATATTATAACTGCCATCAGAACAATTTTGGAAGGAGGATGATTACATAAGAACGTGCACTCTTAAAGTGTTTGGGTTTTTTGTTTTACTTTTCTTTGCAAGCTAGATTACTAATTTAAAGACCCACTTAAGGTTTTTCAACACAACTTTAGAAAAGTACATAAAAACAATATTACCTCCTAAAGATGGTCCTTAAACAGGTGGGTGAGAGGATCAATTATTGTAATTAATATTATTTTCCCAATAGTCAAGTATGACAAGGAGACTAACCAAGTAAGGAACACAGAGAATAACCTCCTCATTATCCTCACAATGGACCGGGTCCAGCTTTAATAGTCCACTTGTTGGAAGTCTGGTACCAAAAAGGGGTGGGGTGGACTTAATGATCTGCCCAACATTTAAGTCACTTAAGATATCTTGGTTTCTCATTTAAAAATGACAAGAACCCTAAAGGCCTGATTCAATTAGAATCGCGGCCCGTGATAGACAGGAAAATGTTTGCGTTGTGCATTTTCTCGTCTATTGCGGTACACGATTTTTATACGCACCTCTATGAGACGCGGATAAATATAAGTTTAAAAAATGTGCACAATTATCTTCGCACAGTAAAATACACGGCTGCGAGGCTAATTGAATCAGGCCCTGAGTATGGTCAGTAAAGAGCTAAAACACCAAAATGAGATGAACTATGATTTAGTTTGGCAAGTAGTAACTTTATTTATGGCACCAAACGAGCTTGATTCAAAATGTTGCGTATTTCTTCTCATTAAAATAAGGCAACTGCAAAACAATGACACAATAATAGCCCTATTCTTAGTTATACACATGCTTCTGTAGCATGATGTGAGGATGCTATGTCATTGCCAATAACTAACGTAGCACGTGCACTAGAGGAAGGGCGTATAAAACAGTGCACCTAAAAGGAACTGAAAAATATGGCAAAACTGTTTTTTTGGCAACTGTACTTGTAAATGAATCATGGAGCAGATCCAGAGTTTGAAAATAAGAGAGGAAAGTTACACTTAGACAAAACCGTGCTGATTTCATGGAGAGTCAAATTAGTTGTATTCAGGGCCATCTTTTCCACTGGGCAGGTGCCCAGGGCCTCACGAGTTCTGTGGACTTGAACACTGCTGCCCAGCCCCAGTAGCCCCAAAGCACATACTGACTGAATGTCTTGGATATCCGCTAGGGAGCTGAGGTAATCCTTGGCTGCATTTTTGGTTACACTTTATTCCTGTGAATGGATTGGAAAAGGCCCCTATGCATGGCTTTGCTTAGAGCCTCCAAAACTGTTAAGACGGCCCTGGTTGTATTCTTTGCATGCAGGGATACATTTTTGCTTTTGCTTACTGCAGGCAGATAGTGTAAAGCTTGAATTGTTATTTAGACTTGTGCTAGGTAACGTCACCGCTAAACTCTAACACTGTCTGCAACATATGAAATAGGACTCCCCTGAAATCAACATAGTTTTGCCCAGGTACTATCAGAACCTGGACAAAGCAAGCTGCAAAGTTAGGACTGCAAATAAATATGTTTTTAGGTTAGGGTGAAAACTAACTGGAATTTGTCTATTCTAATTATGTTCTTCCTGTGTGCTCATGATTCCTCCCACAGGAAAAAATATATACTAGTAAATTAACTTATCTTAATGTAGAATATACTGTACATTATATTGCATCATCCACATTGTGAGATAGTATAAATAAATGTATTAGGATAGCCGCAAGAAAATGAATGTTGGAGTGTGAATGCAAAATGCACTATTTTTTGGGCAACTCCACTTGTAAATAAAACCACTTGAAAAATGAAAACAAAACATGCCTATACCTGAACAGTCCATTCACTTAAGGTTAAAAGCAGTTCCTAAGCAACCAATAGGCTAATAAAGTTGAAGACTAGGCCACCAGATTTACTAAACTGTGCAAAAGGAAAAGTGGAGATGATGCCCATAGAAACCAGTGAGATTTTAGCTCTCACTTTCGTATTGCATACTAGAGAATATCAATTAGAATCGGATTGGTTGCTCTCCATTCTTCCTTTTTCTGCAGTTTAGTAAATCTGAAATTATTATTTGTTGCTTAATGTGAACACCGTTGGGTGAAGGCATGTTGTATGATATGTAATGCCACATCTATATGTATTGTGTCCTAGTGCAAACCATGCCCGTAATCAGGTGCCAGGTAATAGCAGCACAGCTCTGATTAAAGCAAAATGCATTTTGATATAAATACCAAAACTATGTATTAGGGAATGATCCCTTGACGCTGAAAACATAAATAACTAAATATTCAATTGCCCACAAGAAAGCAACTGTGTGACGGTGTTTGTTAAATATGTAACTTATTAAAATGCAAAAGTAAATAAGAACACTTGGACAATATTGTTGCTGATAAATAGGTGATCCTTTATCTTATTTCACACATGATATACAGTAGATTGGCTTGTTGGGGCCTGATCCAGACCTCCGCCTGCCGCCGTAGTTACAGCTGGAGGATGTGTAAGATCAGCAGTTTTGCCGATCTGCGCATGTGCCGGGCAGATGTTGCCCGGCATAACTAGGGAAACCCGTTCATCAAGATCGGGCGTCATTAACTGTTTTGTAGTTACGGTTGAGGGGGCGTTCCTCACCGTAACTACACAACAGTTAGGGAAGGAAGGCAGGGGGATGTAAGGTAATGAGGGCGGGTTTGGCCATTTACACTCCTGTGGCCGGCGTAATTACACACTGTTACGCCAGCTGAAGTTAGGGTTGCCTTCAGCCGGCGTAACAGTGTGTATTTACACCGGCCACAGGGGGGTGAGTCGGGGGGAGTGCATGCCAATGCGCTGTGCGTTAGCACGCACAGTCCATCGGCAGAATTCTGGATCAGGCCCATGGACTTAAAGAAAGCATCATGGTTGATCCATCTGTTGGTGCAGAAGGGAGCCCAGAGGAACGCGTCCTTTGAGGCCCAGGGAGCACCTTCCTCTCCTGCGCAACATGGCGTGGAGAACTTGACGTAGTAGAACATTGTCTATCGCGTCTGCCGATACAGCAGAAGTAAGTAGTTGGGCTGTGGTACAGTATCTGCATCTGCTTACGAGGACCACTTCCTATACATAATTCTCCTCTGTAGTCTTCTTGCTGGATAGATTATATATTGCAGTCTATGAAATTATTTATGACATATTGTACTGGTCTGGTTCATATGAGCAAACCCTCTGAACATATATATATATATATATATATATATATATATATATATGTTA
>WWET01003901.1:0-12411 GCA_011038615.1 Limnodynastes dumerilii | reverse complement strand
TGTTTTTCGCCTTTCATTTATATACCTAAAAAAGCTTTTGTCCCCTTTTTGTACCAAGTGGGCCAGTTTTTCTTCAGTTTGTGCCTTTGCTGCTCTGATACCCTTTTTAGCCTCCTTCTGTTTTGCAAAATACTTCTCCCTGTCATCATTATTTTGAGTTTGCTTATAATTCCGAAAGGCCGTCTTTTTTGCTTTCACTATTGTTGCTATCTCTTTTGTAAACCCCTTTTAATGCCATTTTAGCAATGTCTTGCAATAGGACATTGAGCTGGATCCAGACCTTGTTAAGTGCATGAACTTAGTTACTCAAGGGCTAAACCATGTTGATTTCAGGGGAGTCATATTTCATCTGTTGCAAACAGTATTAGTGTTGAGAGGTGATGTTTCATATAACAAATCTAAATAACAGTGTGATAGTAAAACTGGTCAGTATCTGTGTGCAGTAAGCAATTTAAAGATATATCCCTGCATGCAAAGAATACAATTAACTTGGTCTATCTCAGTTGCCACAAAATTTTGGCGAGAGAATGGTCACTTCATCAGGAAGTGTTCAATCTAGTTCAACGCTGGGGTCGGCCAGAGATAGACCTCATGGTGTCTCATCGGAATTTCAAAGTTCCTGTATTCTGCACAAAATCCAGGGATCCTGCCGCAGCGTTCACCGACGCCATGTCGTTTCAATGGCAGTTTCGTTTGGTATACCAATTTCCTCCTCTGCCCATGTTACCCGGAATCCTCAAGAAGTTGAAAAAGGAGAAGGTAGCCACCAATCTGCTGGCCCCGGATTGGCCGCACCGGGTGTGGTACTCGGACGTTCTTGCAATGTCCACAGCTCCACCCTTCTGGTTACCTCTTTGTCCCGATCTACTGTCTCAGGGACCTCTTCTTTGCCACAATTTAGATCTTTGACAGCGTGGCTACTGAGATTCTAATTCTTACATCCAGGGGATTTTCTTCAGAAGTCATTAAGACTATGATTAAGGCTAGAAAACGATCTTCATCAGCAAATTATTATAGAGTTTGGAAGACATATTCTGTGGTGTGAGGCACAGAGAGTGCACACGTCTAGGTTTAACATTTCATGGCTCCTGTCTTTTCTTTAATCAGAACTGGAGAAGGGCTCTCCCGGAAGGAAGCTATCAATAGTCGGCAACCATGGGATAATCAAAGGATCTCTGTTTTTTCTAAATGGGTTTTCTTTATACATTTGATGACACAAATATAGTAATATAGGGCTCTATCCAGACTTAAGAAGGAGCTTGAAATGTAAAGAGGAAGGTCTGGGCTGGGCAAAACCATGTTGATTTCAGGGGGAGTCAAGTTGGGATATATCTTTGAATTGCCTACTGCCCAGAGATAGTGACCAGCTTTACTTTTACACTGTTATTTAGACTTGGGATAGGAAATATCACCTCTCAACTCAACTCTAATACTGTTTGCAACAGATGAAATATGACTCCCCTGCAATCAACATGGTTTAGCCCAGGTGTAACTAAGTTTATGCACTTAACAAGGTCTGGATCCAGCCCTTTGTCTTTCTAAGCCTTTTTGTGTGCTAAGGTTATTTAGACTTGGGATAGGAAACATAACCTCTCAACTCTAATACTGTTTGCAACAGATGAAATATGACTCCCCTGCAATCAACATGGTTTAGCCCAGGTGTAACTAAGTTTATGCACTTAACAAGGTCTGGATCCAGCCCTTTGTCTTTCTAAGCCTTTTACCATTGTGTGCTAAGCATTTAGTTCCAAGCGCCCATACCAAGCCTCACTTCCTGCCTACATCAAACATTTTGATTCTTTATACCAATTCAGAGGCAAAGGTTGTGGCTGCACTAACAGTACTTCCAGCGCTCCACTGTGACCTTTATATTGTATATATAGAGAGAATGTTATAAGGTATACTGTGGAAATTTGCAATTATACTGTATTATGGGATGTGCTGAAAGTAGCACAACAATGGAAACCTAGAAAGTGACGGCAGATAAGAGCCACATGACCCATCCAGTCTGCCTAGTTGTTTATTTAAAACCATACTGACAAAAGACCCTATTTACCCTCAATTTAATTTAAGGATATCCTTATATTTATCCCAAGCATGTTTAAACTGTTCTACTGTGTTACCTCAACCACCTCAGATGGGAGGCTATTCCACTTATCTATCACCCTTTCAGTGTAGTATGGAGATACTGCAAGTTCTGCTGAGGGTAATACAGAGATAAATTTATAAAATCTATCAGGATTTTCAATAATCTACTGACTTCCTGCTGGTTATACACATGATGGAGATAACGCTGTACCTAATATCCATTATATTTCTTATAATAAGTCTGCTGGAATAATGACAGAAGTCTTTATATTTGCTCAAGTAGCTGAAATCCTCTCACTATATAAATAACAGAATCCAGAAAAAGGAGCAGCAGCATCAGATCCTCCAGAGGAGCTCACCTGTGCTAATCACTGCCCTAGGAGATTTACCTGCACAGGTGTCAGCACTCTGCAGCCTTATCCTGTTACATCAGTTACTCCCCACACAGATACCTGCTGTATGTGAGACCAATGTTCATGTGCTTATGCCCCACTAAGGTTACCTGTCATGGGACAAATATCATAGACCTACATGTCACTGACTCTAACCCCATAATGTGTGTATGAAGCTTTGACAATCCTAATATCAAAGAACAGTCTTTACTAATATGTTCCTGCCACCCCTGGGTAATATATTCTGTGTTTTCATTGAACTGAAATACTGATCTAAAACTACCAGGAATTAAAGTAAAATTAAGCTATTCTAGTAAAGAAAATCTGTAAATAACTTTATTTTGTAATGTCTTTAATATACTTTTGAGGACATGGGTAGAGTCTATAAAACTGTAGTAATGTAGAGAATGCTGTGAATTTTATAATCCCTATTACAGCACTTACTACAGTATGTTGCACATTCCTGGTGGTGACAGTGTGATGTACACCTTTTATGTAACTTTTTTGCAGCACTTACTATGTTGCACAAGCACATTACACAATGCATGGAGCCTGTATCAGAGCATAAGCACTGTTGTATTTGTAGTGACCCACTTACTATTCCCACCTGCTTTCCTATTGCAGCACAGGCCAGGACCATCTTCCTCCATGTGAGTCCGGATCACATGGCCGCTAAGTCACGCCCCTTTCTCAGCACCCTCCTGGGTGTGCCACTGCCACATGATTTGTGCAGTATTGTACAATATAACAGTACATGCATAACAAAATGAACACAATGAACAAATTGCATAACATACTGTATAAAAAAAAAAGAGAGAAAAGAAAATTAGTGCATAAAGTTAATGTAAGGTAAACAAACCCTTGCCAGAAAAATGTTTGTAACCAACCCAGTAAACCTATAATCATGACAATTCATCCAACACTTCTATATAAATATATTGGCAGTTATATTTGGGAAGTGCTACCCCAGGATGAAGTTGCAGAACATAAAATTAAGAAAACACAAAGGAGGTTATAAAGAGAGGTCACTACTTTTGGACAAACAATAAAAAACTAAAATACTAATTTGTACTACTTGTAATCAAATACATGTGAACTAAAATATTAACAGTGATTTAAAATAAAATCTCTTTGAGATGCTTTTTCTTTTCTCTGTGAAACTTGCAATGCCTAATTTTTCTTAGTATTTTACTGTATTTGTTTATATAAAAAATAGATATAGTTGTGGGTTTGATTATTGGGAGATTTCTAGAAACACAGACCCCATGCATGGCATCAGTTCAGAAATTGAAACGGATAATCATTTCATCCTAATAGTACCTGAGAATTTGGAAATGACAAATAGTTATCATGGTGCCTTAGGATGGCCTTTGTAGGATACAGCTTAAGTATGCATTAGAGATAAGAAATGTAGGCCTTGGGTACGCTACTCAACAGCGCTGTGAAAACAGCCCAAAGACCCAATATCTGGCATATCTGCTCCCCATACACAGCATAACAAACTTTACAATTGCAGTAGGATTTATTTATCTTTCAATTATCTTTATATTAAATATTGTATTGGAATCCCGAATCATAAAAAGGGTATAATAAAGGTTTTGTTTGTTTGGTAGAAACTCATGCATGGCATCAGTTCAAAATCAATACAGATCATTTAAAAGCGCCTGAGATATGAATTTGGTGTTTTGCAAATCTGAGGGAAAACCCTTTACTTAGCACAACATGCCGGGTATGGCACATGTTGTGGCATAGGCTAAATATAAATTTGCACTCTTCTATACACCAAAGGTTTCTGGGCAATCCGGACTTCAACAAGGAAAAGCTTCCTATCTCTTTGGTGCATGGAAAAAGAGAGGACTAGTTTCTACATTGGCTTTCGAAAGATAAACAGAATAAATGCCCCATGACATTTCTTCAATTAGTGGAAAGATTTGATTCTGCGGTCCTTCCTTTTTGCTTTTTTTCAGGCCTAATACATTTCAACAGTAATTTGTCATCTGGCAGTGCTGGATTGCTACAATAATTTAGACCCACTGCTGTTACAATTACAACCCTCTCACAAAGTCATCTCCATCCATTACAAAATGTAGGTGAACCTATAGATTATGAAATGGCTGGATTGGGTTTGCCAATATGACACATTCAATTCCCCAAATTTAACTATTGAAGATCTCCTAAAAACATTAAATTGGTCTTGATGATGATTTCATGCAAGTAGAAATACTGAACTTTTGCACAATATATTCCATTAAACATATCTATCTCCATAGAGAAGCTGGGACATTGGGTATCTGACAATCCAACTTCTGCTATAAATGTAGAGAACAAAATGCCAATCTGTTTCATTGTTTGTGGCAGTGCCTGTAGGTACCACATTTCTGGATTAAAGAAAGATAGACATGCAATAAAATGTTTGGTAAATTACGTGCCTTTTACACCAGAGTGGGCCATATTGGGATTTATTCCTTCTGAACAAAGGAATTAGTGCAGCAACAAAAAGGACAATCTTGCAGGTTTGGAATAGGCCAATCTCACCTTTCCTTTTTCAATGTTTAAAGAGAAATTGTTTTACTTGTTTCAAATACAAATTGTTTTTCTTTTTTCAAATTCCCCCCCCCCCCCCCCCACACACACACTTTAAATCCTGCCTCAATACATCTAAGGCAAAATGTTGTATTTAACTAGATTGGTGGTAAATGATCCTCCTATAGTGATGTAGCTTCCCAGAGTTGGTAACTACTGTTGGCAGATATACACAGTGGTAGCAGGGGCGGATATTTGTTTAAATAAGCTCTCATACTTGGTGTTGCACATGTCAATATGATGAGTCATAATATGTTAACATCTCATTACTTTTGCATTGCCTTGATAATAAAGAGGGAAAAAAAGTGCCTTGGAGATTACATCATATCTTGGTCTCTCAGGAAGGTCTTTGCAGTTTAGTGCTAAAGTAGGCATTATAGATTTGACAAAAATAGGCCTTCCTTACACTGTGCTAGCCCAGAGAACTGTGAAAACATCTGCTCCTCATACACAGCAAAACAAACTCTAGAATTGCAGTGACAGTAGGATTTATTCATCTACTCTTTTTTTTTATGCTAACATAACGTGTGTTTAATTTTGTTCCAAAATAATGACAACCAGACATTTATGATAATAAAAAAAAAATTATTGGAACAATCATCACTCTATTTAAAATGCAATTGATTTTTATCAATATTCAACAATATTTTTTAAAAAGTATTAAATATTTTTAAAACAAAATTAGATAAGTGTCAACTGAAGCCTTCAAGGTGCATGTGTTCCTTGCTGTATTTTTTATATAAACCAGCTTCAGTCAATAAGTTTTAGAGGCACAATCCATCTTGATGTGGAATCACTGGAATGAAAAAGACAAACATATATTTTTATCGAGAATAAATATACTGCTTCCCTGGTCCTCTTCTTTATAATTATTTTTTTAGCATCTCTGAAAATACAAAAAACAAGGTTATATTTGTTTTGGACAGTCGGTTATAGTGCTTTTTAACCTAACAACATATTTACCTTGATGTCTATGCCTGTGGCTGTGCCTCAGATCCCGCATTTACAATACCATCACCAGGCCATCGTGATTTTTCAGGACTTAAAACTTGTCCACTGTGGTAACTGGGTGTGCCAATTGCTTGGTGGCATCATTTTTTTTCTCCATCTGTAAACCTGTATGAAACATAGATTTCAGCGGCACAGCAAACTTCCTGGATTGTGACAGGCATTAAATTATAACAGAAGATACTGTTGACCACTCTCTTCTCATACAAATGTTACAATCGCTGAGTGTTGAGCACACGGCTCTTTCCTGGTTAACATCCTATTTATCTAATCGCTCTTTCAGTGTTCGCTTTTCTGGATCCACATCCCCTGCTCTTCCTCTATCTGTTGGAGTTCCGCAAGGCTCAGTGTTGGGCCCGTGGCTATTCTCTATTTATACAACTTCCCCTAGAGAGCTAATAAAGTCATTTGATTTCAGTATCATCTCTATGCAGATGATACGCAAATCTACCTATCCAGCCCTGATCTCTCACCTACTGTGCTGACCCGTGTCACTGATTGCCTCTCTGCCATTTTTTCTTGGATATCCCCTCCCGTCATCTCAAACTTAATCTATCTAAAACTGAACTAATAATATTTCTACCTGTGAATAAAAGCTACCCACCTGGCCTCTCTATCTCTGTCGACAAGTAATCCCTAATCCCTACTCCTAAAGCTTGGTGCATCATTGATGTCACTATTAACGCTATTCGTATGTCCCTGTGTAATGTCTATGCACCCAATGTATACAGCAAACTCTTTTTCCAAAAGTTATTAGTTCTTCTTTACTCCTATATGGATTATGGATACCAGGTTAATAGTGGGAGGTGACTTCAACCTCGTAGCCTTCAGACACCTAGATAGACAGATAATTGCGACTAGCTCTCGAGGTCACCCAGTTTGCTAAAAGGCTACACCTGGTTGATATCTGGCGATTAAGACATCCAGTTGCAAAACATTTTACATGTCTGTCAGCTGCTTATCATACTATGTCGCGATTGGATTACTTTTTGGTCTCTGACTCTTTGTTACCGCAGATCCAGCACACAGAGATATAGCCAATTGTGATTTCGGATCATGCTGTGGTTTGGTTACAGGTGGACAGAGGTAATATAGGCACTTCCCCTAATCAGTGGAGATTCCCCGCATATTTAACTAACAACACGCAGTTTAGAAACCGTCTGAAGTCTACCTGGGCCTCTTTCAAACACACAAACCAATTGCATGCTGATAACCCTCAGCTTTTCTGGCAGACTTTTAAAGCAGTTGCAAGCCAAAGAAGCCCTTCTAAAAGCACATGATAAATATGTTGCTGCCCCGTCCCAGACCGCTCTCTCCCAGCTCAACATCTGTAAGGTACAATTCAAAGGGGTATTGGGCAAACTTAGTGACAAATGCTCTGCTTACAAGAAAGAAGTTCATAAATGGGGGAATAGGATGGGCTGCCTCCTCTCTAATCTTCTTCAGGGATATCGGAGACCTACTTTTATCGGCGCTGTTAGAGATAGTGGGGGCATTCTGCGACATAAGAACCAGGAAATCATTACTGCCTTTAGGACTTATTACGAACAAAGAAATATATTAAGTGTCTGGATACACTCCAAGGACACTCCTCCGGCGCTCAACTAGGAGTAAACAAAATATAGAAACAATTTCTCTCCGATAAATTCCAGCAGCAACCCTGGGGGTGACCAGTCCCCTTTCAAAAACTACAAAACAAAACAATAGAGTTGCGCTAAGGGAATAGTCTGAAAAAATAGCAATATTTATTAAAACCAAAGGTAAAAAGTAACAGTTAAAATATAGTTAGGAACTGAATCCAAATGTACACAACAAATATATTCAACAATTGTATGTTGCACATATATTAAAATACACATACAGCTAGTATTTTTGCTTATATCCCATAATAGTACTTATGCCTGTCGACAGGACTTATTGTTTGGATAATAAAATATTTTCTTTTCTTCTTTTCTTCCAACTTAATGTTGCAATAACTCTCAGTTAGTTGGTTTTGAGAGGTATACCGGTCATATATTTTTCTAAGGACACATTCGCACTAGAGGTTTTGTTTATACTTATTGGTGCGTTCTACACAGTCTTGTAACATGTGGGCTATTTTGTTACCAAGTATCAATATTATATGCACGTTGGTAGGTTGCAATAGGACCATCCAAATAATTTAGACAACAAGGGCAGTGTGAGTTCTTATGTCTGTATTTAGAACCAGGCATATCTATCCATAAACACAGCTGACTTGTGGGAGGTCTGGTATTACTCACTGTTTAGCCGTGACGGCCCTGACTCCTATAGCGGTTAGCTGTGCTATACTCACTGCGATAGTGACCTATCCCGCCGCGGTCAGCCAGAGCGGCGTCCGGAGGGAGGAACAAAGATCTCCGTGCATCGAGTTACATACTCCAGCAGTGAGTATAGCAAAGCTAACCGCTATAGGAGTCAGGACCGTCACGGCTAAACAGTGAGTAATACCAGACCTCCCACAAGTCAGCTGTGTTAATGGATAGATATGCCTGGTTCTAATTACAGACATAAGAACTCACACTGCCCTTGTTGTCTAATTTAATTGGATGGTCCTATTGCAACCTACCAACGTGCATATAATATTGATACTTGGTAACAAAATAGCCCACCTGTTACAAGACTGTGTAGAACGCACCAATAAGTATAAACAAAACTTTTAGTGCGAATGTATCCTTAGGAAAATATATGACCGGTATACCTTTCAAAACCAACTAACTGAGAGTTATTGCAACATTAAGTTGGAAGAAAAGAAGAAAAGAAAATATTTTATTATCCAAACAATAAGTCCTGTCGACAGGCATAAGTACTATTATGGGATATAAGCAAAAATACTAGCTGTATGTGTATTTTAATATATGTGCAACATACAATTGTTGAATATATTTGTTGTGTACATTTGGATTCAGTTCCTAACTATATTTTAACTGTTACTTTTTACCTTTGGTTTTAATAAATATTGCTATTTTTTCAGACTATTCCCTCAGCGCAACTTTGTGCATTGAGCAGAGGACGGGATAGACGGATTGGCGCTTGCAGTGTGCACACTGCAGCGGCTGTCTTTGGATCCTTTCTCTTGCTTGTAAAGTCCTTTGTAGTAAATTAGTCAAGCTAATAGCTTATGTTCCTAACGCCGGTGATAAGGGGAGATCTCCAGGCACCTCCAACGCGTTTCACTCGCAGGGTATCGAGCTTCATCAGGGTAGACGTCAGAAATCCCCTTATCACCTTATCCCCTTTTTCATCTGCACCATTGCATTGCGGCAGCCCCCTCCACACGATTGCCGTTTTCTTCTGCTCCTTACCTGCACAACTTTGTTACACACGCGCTCATTCCAGCGCTACAGTTTCTATCATCATCATTACAGCCACAGCACTCAGAATTTAATGATCAAGTGCTAGACCTAAGAAAAACACATTCAGCGCTAACGGCTGCAACACAATTTTTCACCTTGATTCTCAATAGGTGTTTTATATCTGCAAGTCATTTGCCCCTCATAACAAGGAACTTCCCTTGCAAACTATATGCTACACAGACACTGTGTTATGCAAAAGGACTTTTATATATATTTATGAGGCATAAACACTGCATCATACAACTGAACATCATTTAGTGCTGGAGTACCATCTCTTCCCTCAATGCACTTAAATTACTGAACTTTACCACCACCTTGCTTTTTACTATTCATGACTACAAAGTTTTTACTATTATTTTTGAATAAAATACCTATTTATTAGACACTATTTGTTTGTGTTTTTATGCTTATTGTGGAGCGCGGGTAGCCAAAACCCCCTTCTTTTGAATCTTATTACCACAGAGGTCTAGAAGCAACCTCCAATCGGCACTCCCAAAAAGACTGCACTTACCAGCAGTATAAGCAGCACCACACGTAATAATCAAAGCATTATATACGAGGCAGCGCAGGTATAGCCTGAAACCTAACTACCTATTACTCCCACATTATAGAATTACCCCACTACAATCTATATTACAAGCAGCAGCTAGACTGATTTTTCTTGCCAAACGCTCTTCAAGAGCTTCTTCACTCTGTCAGTCTCTACATTGGTTACCTGTATTTTACAGAATCAAATACAAGATGCTTTTGCTAACCTACAAGGCCATCAATATGACTGCACCTGCATACATATCCTCACTCATCTCAAGATATATCCCAGCCCGTGCTCTTAGATCCTCACAGGACATACAGCTCTCCTCCACACTAAACAAATGCTCTGACTCCCGGTTACAGGACTTCTGCCGGGCTTCACCCACTCTCTGGAATAACCTTCCTCACCCACTAAGACTATCCTCTACTCTCCAAACTTTCAAACGCTCCCTCAAAACCCACCTCTTCAGACAAGCGTACCAAATTCCACAACCTACATAACATTTGTCTACACTATTATTTACAACAACTTTATTATATGACCATCACTTTATGACTAAACCAAACTTCTTCTCTTTCATTCTATACTAAAATTCCCCTAATTTCTGTTACTAACACTGCTGTGTCTCTTTATTAGCAAAAAAGGTACTAGAATGACAGGTTATGCATCTAGGCCTTATCTTTGAGGAGTTTGTATGGGTTTCCTCCCACATGTCAAAAACATACTGGCAGGTTAATTTGCTGTGGACTAAATTAACCCTAGTCTGAGCGCGTGTGTGTGTGTGCGTGTGCGTGTGTGTGTGTCCTTAATATGTAGCTCCAAAAGGAACAGGGACTGATGTGAATGCCTAATGTTCTCTGTAAAGTGCTGCAGACAATTATATTAATTAATTATATATATTATATAAATATATAAATAAGTGATAATAATGATAATAATAATAATAATACTACAATGCGTCTCCCAAACTGCGTAACAATATTGTGAAGAAACCCCACAGGGCTGATTTTTAGTCCCAGTCTGGCCCTGCTGCCACCTATTAGTTCTGGTTAAAACATTGGATTGAAAGCAATGGGAGCACAGGACAAAATATGCAGGGCCTCCCCACCCCCACTGGAATATTTTGACCAAAATATATCAAGCCTGCCACCACATCAAGGTAGTCTCTTTAGGCAGGTCCCTAACCATCTCATTAAATTAATCCTTTAGTTTTTCAACACAGGTAAATTATATAGGAAACCTTTTCTCCTTTCTCACATTTACCATGCTGTAAGAGATACCACTTGGTATCTGCTGCGGGTACAGTCTAATGATCCCCCTATTATTATCCAGACAGATTAATGACTGATTTGCATTTTAAACCCCCTGGCCTTGTGATTGAAATCTGTGTAGAATAGTTCAGTACTTGAAATTAATAACTAACACGCTGTTTGTATCTAAGCACAACTGTGATTCTGGGGCTGATTCGGAGATGCACTTACACCTTTTTTTTTAGGTGGAAGTGTACAGCTTGGCTAAACCATTTTTCAAAGTAAGGGGTGTTAATTAATTTAAAAAAATTAGCATGCAGAGAAAATACATTACTTTTACACAGAACTAAAATACTGCATAGTTTTATGTTTATTCTATAAAATAGAGTTGAGGTAAGAAACTGCACCTCCTAATTTTATTTCTGGTTTTACAATTTAAAGCTGCCTCCCCTTGCAATTCAACATGGTATTGCTCAGGTCTACCCTTGCACCTAAAAAAAGGTGGAAGTGCAACTCTGAATCAGCCCCCCTATTTCTTCCTCGGCAAGCATGTAACAAGCAACTTGTGTTGCAGTTTGTGTTCCTTCACACCATTATCACCATAGTTTATAACTATCACCAACATTTGATGGATTATGTGATCTGTTATTACACTCTTCAACCTGCAGATCAGGGCTCGAAGTGATTGGGGTATACTGGAGTATGCCATACCATCATTTTTCCCATTTATTTACCTGAAAAGCTATAAATCTCCATTCACTTATATTATTTCTATATATTCATACTAATACTTCTAAATTTCCACTTTGACTACTGCTGCAGATAATAAAAAAAAATAGGAAAAAAAAGTAAACACTTATCAAGAGTTTACCTGGAGTATGGAGGAAAAAGGTATTATGTAGTGTATGAAGTATTACATTTTACTTGCTGTCATGTTTTGAACAACCCTGGGTCATTGCAGGGGCTTAAGTACTATCAAAACCTCAAAGTAGTTAAGGATGGTAAGTTTTCCTTTTTCTTTAAGCTGTTGATCTTTTTAGTCACTTCAATACAGTCTAGAAATTCAGGCTTTGCAACATACCTCTGGGGTTTTGGTTTTTCAGCCAGCATGTCATACCTGTAAATAATAAATACCATACAGAATAATTATAATTACAGTGGTACAATACAATTATATAATGTTG
>WWET01003900.1:138362-153539 GCA_011038615.1 Limnodynastes dumerilii | reverse complement strand
TGTATAATCTGGAATGCTAATAAACAAATTTTGAAAAAAAAAAAAAATATTGTCACATAATATAACACCGGTGTTAAAGGATTTATTCAGTGTCCTTCTAGAGCATGGGGGAGCGGAGTCTAGCTTCAATGAAGCCACTACTATCCTGCTGCCGAAGCCGGGTAAAAATCCGGAAGCTCTGGGCTCATATCGCCCAATCTCTCTGCTGAACATCGATTTTAAGTTATTAGGCAAGATCATGGCTACCCGTCTCCAATCCTTTTTACCAGACATTTTAACTACGCATCAGTTAGGATTTGTGGCATTTTGACTGTCGGTGAGAGGGATTAGGGCCGCAATTGCAGCCACCATTGCAGCCCAACAGGGACATTCATCAAACAGTGCCTTGATGAGTTTAGATACCAACAAGGCATTTGACACAGTCTTGTGGGCGCACTTAAACAAGATTCTGGAGATCAGAGTGTTTGGGAGACAATTCAAGCAATTAGTTTCTTTGCTGTATACCAGTCCCAAAACGTGTTTGTTTGTAAATGGATTACGCGGTGACCCCATCTGTCTTCAGAGAGGAGTAAGGCAGGGGTGCCCACTATCGCCCCTGTTGTTTAATATAGCCTTGGACCCTCTCCTTAGGATCCTACAATCGTGGTCGGAATTTTCAGGGATACGTATAGGACAACAAACCGTTAAAATAACAGCGTTCGCAGATGACCTTCTGCTTTACATTGGCAATCCTAAGCATTCTCTACACTTAATTCTGGAAAAACTTGACCAATTCGGAGACATCTCAGGATTTAGGGTAAATGTGGACAAGTCCACAATACTCTATCTGGTGCCGAATTGCCAAGTGTCCAGGCACAAAATGGGCCTCCAGACACAATACTCAATTCATTTACCTTTTACGTACAACCCAGACTTTAAACCGGGCTTGACGTCACATTACTTTAACCTGTGGAGAGTGGGTGGCATTAATGTTATTGGACAACTGCTTAATGTCTCATCTGAAAGTTTATATTCTTACCCTGTGGCAGTTGAGAAATTCAGATGTCTAGAGAGTTACCCTATTGCGTTTCTACAGGCAGCTCATTACATACGGAAGGTTATTTCTCACTTCTCGCCTGGGGATTGGTCAAACCAGTTTGACAAAATGTTGCTCAGAACCCCTCCTAGAAGGGGAGCTATTTCATTGTACTACAAATTGTTTAGGGAGGAATATGATTATGATAACTCAACTGTGGGTTTATCTCACTGGTCAATTGTGTTCCCCTCATTGGATTCAGTTAAACTTTTGAAAGCCTTACTTCAGTCATGCAAACTTTTGCCAGCGAGCACTTATACGGAGTTATTCTTAAACACATTTCACCACACCTATTTGACTCCGCTAAAGCGCTTTAAGTTAGGGCTATTGGAGTCCTCTAATTGTCTTAGATGTGGCATGTCCGAAGCCGGTTTGGAGCATTGTCTATGGAGCTGCCCGATTTTCTGCAGGTTCTGGCTAGAAATTCGTAATTATGCAGTCCCTCTCCTGGTCAACCACCTCCCATTTGAAGCCACCTGGGTCATATTGGGTATCCTCCCGGAAACTCTGAGGGTTGGTAGGGGGGACAAAAAATTCCTTCTGGCTTTGAGCTCGGCGGCACGCAAGACAATCTTACAGGTCTGGTTATCCCCAAATGCTCCCTCATTCCAACTTTTTAAAGAAAAGCTACATTATGTCTTTAAAATGGACTGGGTGGAGACATTACTAGAAAAGGAAAAGAAAATAGATAATTTTTTTAGTTGTTGGGGAAAGTATATTAACCACCTTCCTATCCATATAAAACAACAGTTGCACAATAACTTCCATCAAACATCTTGGTATCTTTTGAGAGTTTTGGACAATGATCAAAATGCGCAAAATTTGACCTAGTCTGGATAACATAGCAAAAATACCAACACAGTAGAATTTAGGGGACACTGAATTCTAAGAGTCTTATGACAGGTAGAATAACTGGTAATATATCTAAATAAAACACTTCATGCAATATGCAGATATATGGTTTTTATTGTGTATTGTATATTCCTTAATCAAGGTTGTTTATGGTTGGTGTTAAACTATGTACGCACAGAAGGACAAAATGGCTTTCTCTTTGTGTTTATAAAAATGCTCTACTGATTTGTATCAACCTAAAGTTGTCATTTAACCTTAGACAAATTTCTACTGTATGTATATTTCGAACATTTCTGTATGTTTGCAATGTGAATATTCAATAAAAAAAAAAATACGAAACATATTGTCAATTTTTGTGGCATAAAAAAGGTTAATACCAATTGGCGCAAATATGACATGGGGTCTAGTCTTGCAAAGGCTGAGATGGAGCTTATTTTTAATTTTAACACACTCCATCCCCATGGCCTCAACCAAGATTTTGAAACCAAATGGTTTTTATAAGAAGAAATTCTTGAGAGAAATACAACCTAAGTGACTTCTATCCTATCATTTCAGAGAAAGACATCTATACAAGTGAGGAACAACTTACCTACAATCATATCATCCTAGATGTGCCCGAATACGTCCGATCTCGGAAGCTATACAGGTATGGGCCTGGCTAGTACTCGGATGAGAGATCTCCGTGGAATACCAGGTATTGTAGGTGAAAATAAGTCTTCACAATAGATGCCTACATTCTCTTACGTACGGAGGAATGGTATATCACTCATAAGGTTAACTTTGAGAATAGTAGAAATATTATTCCCCCTATAAAAGTCGTCACCTTATTGTGTTATATATTAGTAAATTAACTTTGGAATCTAAATGGACTTTTCTGAGTATGAAAAGACATATATAACGAGTATTTTGAGGGAGAATATATCCACATGTAGGGAGGGAGGTCTTGTGACTCCACCTGGATGTCAAATAATTTTTTCTAAAATTCATATTAGTCTTTTTTATATATATGCCCCTCCAGTGGGAATATTGTTATTGTAAAATCCACACCAGCCGGTTATTTTAAAACCCACACCAGTCTATTATATACATGTCCCTTTAGCTGTAATTTAAAAATGATTTCATTGTATTATCATGCGGAGAGACCATCAGTCCTGAGATTTCATGCAAGACTATCCATAATAAGGAGGACAGTTACGATATTTATTTATTTTATTTAATTTTATTAAATATCAGCCTTATACTGCACACTATGTCCAACATGTTTATCACACAATTTTTCATAACAACGCCTAAAATCACTTTCCATACATACAAATATGGGATTTTTTATATATATTTTGTTGTAGCCAGGAGAAAATATTCTTTATTTAAGATCTCCATGATTAACCACTTCAAGCACTTTATCACTGTTTAGCACTTTATATATTTACATTGTTTAATATAAGTATGCACATTTATTATGTGCAAGAGAGCAGATATGTCACAAATTATATTTATTTATACTGTTATTTATTAGATAAATGCACTTTTTTTCATTTATTATGTACAAGAGAGCAAAAATTATTTCTTGTTTATACAGAAATGTCACAAATTATATTTATTTACACTGTTATTAATTTGAGGCAATTAGAAAATTTATATATAATTGGTTCACTTAGACACTTTAATAATCTGTATAATATTGATATGTGACTGAGTATTTTCATATCAATTAGCACTTTGATGGTTTTTAGGAGGATATGTAGTTTGTCTGGAGGCAGACAAACAGTGTTTTAATTGGTTCGCTTTAGGTATTTTAACGTCTTCACTGTATAAGATTTATTTGGATAATATTGAGAATAGATTATTTCCCTATATACAAGTATAAATATTACATTCTATTATATTGTATCAAAGAGCAGTATGTGTGAAATTGGCATTGTCAAGGAATAGTGGCATACAGGGGTTAATTATGAGAGCAGACTCTAAGACCCAGAGAAACAGAGCAGAATGGAAAGGATCATCCATTGGAGAGACTATATAAACAGGATATGAGATGCACCAAGTCACTTTTGAGAAAGGGTGGAGCCCGAAACACGTAAAGTGACTGATGCTGGAGAGACCCCCAACAAATGCACGGCTGTTACCAGGTTTTGAGCGTGGAGAGTTGGAGCGCTGCCGCCTTTTGGATGTCCCGGCTGCCTTCTACACCCTTACATCCGTACCGCTGACTTTGGGGTACGCTGTTGTTTTGATTTGGGATTGTCATAATACATGGACACATGTTTTTATGCTTTATTTGTTTTTAAAACTTTGAGTAAAGAGATTTTTAACCTTTTAAGTGGGCTTAACTCCCTGTGGTTTATATCTTCTTGCTTTTAGTTGCTAACTGTGTCTCTCCTTTTATTACATGTTTCTGATGCCTATGAGTAAAATCAACTAGGACTTACATAAGGACCCTATTTAGGACTTTCTATAGGACCTCGTATGTCTTTCTGGATGATTCGTGGACATTCATTTTAAACTTGTATTTGGGACTTAATACTTAATACTAGTAAGACCCTTGTATGCCGCTAAGATAGAGGTTTTATATTAGAACCCCGTTTTTAGGCTGTATAGGTTTGATATTTATACCAGGTCATTTTAGGATTGCTATATATATAGTAATCCAATTGCTCACATGGAATAGCGCTTCTCTATTCCTTAAAAATCTATTTCAATAAGAGAGTTGTAATTTTGCATAAGTGTTATGAGCAGTCCAAATTGTTTAAAATTCAGAATACAAGAAAAAAAGATCAGCCCAATGCGCTTGCTAATATCACAGCTGCCAACTCTCCTGTAATATCCGGGAGACTCCTGAAATTTGGGCAGTCTACTGGGAGAGCTGGAAAATCTCCTGCATGCGAGGCCCCTCTGCCTCTCTTAATAGTATTCCCTAGTGTTACTAGGTATGGTTGGGACTTGACGACACAATTTTCATCATCAAGCACCACCACCCCCTGGAACACTATTAATTATGATAATGATGGAAAGGGAACGGGGCTTAATGCAATTGAATAAATCACCATTAAGCCCAACCCCCATATCTGCCTCTATCTCCCGGCGGGGAAGATTTGGAAAAGTCAAAAGCTTTTTAGGTATATAAAAGAAAGTCGAAAAACTAAAGAGCCTATTGTAAGGCTCAAAATGGAGAGTGGGATTCTTGTTGGTTATACTAACACATTCTGATTCGCAAATACCGCCACCGCCGATATCCTTCTGCTGCAGCTCTGCCGCTGCTATCGCAAACCGAGTAAAAGTGGAGTAACCACTCCATGCAGGGTAGGGAGGGTTAGGTTCAGGCTGTGGGAGATGGAGGGTTAGGGACAGGCTGCAGGGAAGGGACAATTAGGGTCAGGCTGAAGTAGATGGTGGGTTAGGGTCAGGCTGCACGTAAGGGAGGTTTAGAGTCAGGCTGCCAGGAAAGGAGGGTTAGGGTAATGAGAGGGGAGGGTTAGGGTCACAATCAGGGAAAGGAGTGGAGGAATTTTTTTTTTATTAAATTTCGGAGCACCGAAAGCTTAAAGATAGTTGCATGGATAAGATCTTGGTTACAGGATAGACTGCAGAGGGTTGTAGTAAATGGAATCCCTTCTGGGGATGCTAAGGTAACCAGTAGAGTACCCCAGGGTTCTGTACTTGGACCAGTGCTATTTAATATCTTTATAGGTATAATATTTCCTGTGGTATTGAGGGGAAAATATGTCTTTTTGCAGATAACACAAAGATATGTAACAGGGTAGACATGCCAGGAGGGGTACAGAAAATGAAGGATGATCTAGGTACAGTAGACTGGAGGAATGGTGAAGAGTGTGGCAATTGTAGTATAATGCCAAAACATGCAAAATCATGCACTTGGGGTACAAAAAACCAAAAGCTCAATATATCCTTAATGGCACTACATTAGAAACTACTTAGATGGAAAGGGATCTAGGAGTAATTATTTCTTGCGACTTAAATGTAGCCAAGCAATGTAACAAAGCAATGAGAAAGGCAAGTCAGATGCTTGGTTGCATAGGGAGAGGAATTAGTAGCAGAAAGAGAGAAGTAGTGATGCTACTTTACAGATCGTTGGTAGGACCTCACATAGAATACTGTGTTCAGTTCTGTAGTTCATGGCCCGAATTCACACCACTGGACGTATTGCACATACGTCCATAATTTACCATAATAGCTATTATCAGAAAATTACGGACGCATGTGCAATACGTCCGGGGGTGTGAATCCAGGCTAATATCTCCAGAAAGACATAAATACATTAGAGACTGTGCAAAGAAGAGCAACTAAAATGGTACATGGCCTGCGTCACAAAACATACCAAGAGAGGCTAGAGGAACTAAACATGTATAGCTTGGAGCAGAGAATATGATAGCAGCTTTCAAATATTTCAGGGGTTATGACCGGCTAGAGGAGGGTGGCATTTTTCAAAGAAAGTGGTGTAATAGAACACAAGGGCATAAATATAAACTGGAGGGTGGTAGATTCAGAGGAAATGTACGGAAAAATTACTTCACTGAAAGGGTGGTAGATAGGTGGAATAGCCTCCCATCTGAGGTGGTTGAGGCTAACACAGTAGAATAGTTTAAACATGCTTGGGATAAATACAAGGATATCCAAATTAAATTGAGAGTAAATAGGGTCTTGAGTCAGTATAGTTTTAAATAAACAAGTGGGCAGACTGGATGGGCTATGTGGCTCTTATCTGCCGTCACTTTCTATGTTACATCTTCCAGTTCCATGACCTTTTACATAGTGTCCATTGTATCCTGAAAACATTATTAGCATTTTGTCATGGAACGCAGGTATTACGCAGGTATTACAGTACTAGTGGTTGCTGTTTTCTGGCCTTTTGGAGTGTTGCTGTGTTTCCTGCATATTGGCTGATCCAGAATTCCCTAGCTCCAGCTTCATAGCTGAGCTTGTGATTAAAACTGCATTTTTATTTACTCCATCACAGTCTGGGGCTGAATCATGTGAGGAAGATGACATCACTTCTATCCCTCCTAATATAGCCTCTAATTCCAATGCCTGTAAAAATCCAGTTCCTTTTTTAGGACAGGCCAATCTGGCCTCAATAGATCCAGTAAATACAAGATCAGGAGGGGCAAGAGGAAGGGGATATCAGGGTGAATCAAAGTTCAACAAACGGGGTCACAATCAAAGACGCAGATAGATTTATCAGCTGATGACTCATTGCAAGTCATTAATCTCTCCTCGAGGCAGCTGAATGATTATCATCTATCTGTCCTAAAGAGGGGTTTGTCATTTTCTCCCACGGTAAGGATGGACTGGTTTTCATGGGATAAAGATTTAAATTTATTCCTTAGGAGATTGGCTCTATATAAAATGTATAATTGTAACAAAGAAACCTCTGACAATCCTGAGATACCCCAAGCCCCTATTTCTGAATTTGATTCTGATGACTTAGAAGCAGTAAAGATTCTTGAAAGTCTATCTGACACTACTTCCATTTTAAAAATGAGACCACGCCCTACTGCCAAGTCTAGATTCTTCCCGGATATCTCTAGATTTCCTACTCTGGAAGTTTATAGACGATTGGTAAGTAGGGATTTTGATAATTTATATGCTTCATCTCTTTCCAAAAAGCCTCCTTCCAACTTAACTTTCAATGAAAAGGCAGCTCTACATGAAATGCAGAAATGGTCCGATGTGGTGTTTAAACCGTCGGACAAAGAGGGCAACATTGTCCTCTGGCCCATTGAGTTATATTTAGGTAAGGCCAAAAGACAGCTTTCTGACGCTACTTGTTATAAACGTCTAATTTTTAACCCTACCTGCAATTTTTCCTCTTTATATTCCAAGGTGATCAAGGAAGCCTTTGACACTGGAATAATTTCTTCTGCTGACCTGAAGTTCCTGAAGGTGGATAATCCTAGGGTGGCCACAATGTATTTGCTTCCCAAGGTCCACAAGGACAGGGTAAGACCTCCTAATCGCCCCATTATTGCCGGTAATGGGTCGATCACGGCAAATGCGAGCAAATTTTTAGATTATTTTCTTCGCTTATATGTTGTTACCTTACCCTCACATGTGAGGGATACTATGGATTTCCTTGCCAGATAGGAACATCTACATGTTTCTGAATCGACCTTACTAGTTACATGTGACATCGAATCACTGTATACGAGTATAGATCACGAATTGGGTATCTCAGCAGTAAAGAGTTATTTGGAAACTGATGTTTTTGATGACTTTAGCGAATTTTTGCTGAAATTACTCCGTTTTATTTTGACCAAAAATTATTTTCTTTTTGATGATGTATTCTATTTGCAGGTCAGAGGGACTGCTATGGGGACAGCTTGCGCTCCCACCTATGCCAATTTATATCTAGGCTGGTGGGAGCGTGAGTTTGTCTTTACCGAGGCCCATGGGATATATACTCAGTATGTTCCCATGTGGCTTCGGTACATAGACGACATTTTCTTCCTTTGGCAGGGTCCCCCTGACCTACTTTTTTCATTTATTGAGATTCTGAATACCAACACTTTTAATCTCAAATTAACTATGGAGTATAGCTGTGAGAAAATAAACTTCCTGGACACCACTATAATTTTGGATAATGAGGGGTTTATTCACTCTGAGCTATTTAGGAAATCTACTGCCACCAATAATGTCCTTCATTTTTTTAGTGCTCATCCGAAATCTACTTTGAGAGGTGTCCCCAAAGGGGAGTACATTAGAACATGGCGCAATTGTTCTGACTTAGGGACTTTTAAGACCCAAGCAGGCGAGTTAAAAACCCGCTTATTGAATAGAGGTTACCCTAAGAGATATCTCTCGAGAGCATACTCGGATGTTGTGAGTAAATCTATATCTGATCTTATTCACCCCAAAGTCAGAACTCAGCAGAAAAATCGCAATTTCCGGTTTATTGGGAATTTTAATCAGGAATCTCAGGATATTGTACGGATATTGAATAGTCATCTATCCATCTTAAAATCAGATGAGGATTTTGCAGGTGTCTTTGGGGACCGCATATCTATGGGGTGGCGTAGATCTAAAAATCTACGTGATTATTTAGTCAAAAGTCACTTTTCACCATTACGGCCTTTCAAAACACCACGACCAGGGTAATTTTCTTGTGGTACATGTCGGGCATGCCGATATATGTGTGATACTACTAGCTTCAGGGATCATTTTAATAGTGTACATCACATCAATATGTACTTCAGCTGCAATACCACGCAGGTGATTTATTGTCTTACCTGCCCGTGCAACAAACAGTACGTTGGTAAGACCATACGCAAGTGTAAGCAACGGGTATTGGAACATGTGAACTCTATTGAAAATAGTAAAAAAGACAAAGAGAAAATGAAAATTCTGACCCCTGTGGCAAGGCACTTTTTACGGTATCATCATTCTGACCCATCAGGACTGAAAGTCTTTATTATGAACGGGTCACTTTGAATCTTAGAGGGGGGGATGTGGATCATATTCTCTTACAGAAGGAATTAAGATGGATCTCTATGATGGGATCAGTGTTCCCGGCTGGGATTAACGAAAATTCCTCATATACTCCTTTCTTATAATTGTGTAATTTCTATAATTAACTCTTATACCTTGATATAATCTCCCATTCTCCCCTCTTTGTATTCTAAATATTTACTGTTTTGGTCAGTTACCTTCCTTTATAATATAATCAAAAAGATAATGTGATTTATTTATATCTTTTTTGTATATCTTTAGTGACACTAATATAAGGTTATTCTGTCAAATTCCAGCTCAAGTAATTGGCAAATTGTATTTGCCATTCTGCAATTGGGTATTGCCTCTTTAAAAATAAACATATTGTTGCCTTTAATGGATACTGTTTCTTTAATTAGATATTAATCGGTATTGTATGTAATTAATGATTTATGAAATGGAAATGGTATACCTATATTGGTTCACTAAAGTGGCATTTATTACTTAATTTGAGCCCAGGGGCTGGCAATACATTTATTCCTTTCTAACAATATTGTTTCCGTAGTGTCACAGTCACATGTATTGGGTTTGTCCGTTTTAGGACTTGCCTCTCATCTCTGCTTTTTTCTTTTTTCATTACACTTCAGGTGTGTGTGCATGATGTGATTGGTGGAATTCATCGACGCGGGTATTTAAACAGAATCCGGATACTGCCATTCATACACCTACCTTTGAGAAAGACCACGAAACGCGCGTCGGGACGTTGTATCAGCTGTTCCTGGTGCACCGGGAGCCGCATCTTCATGTTGTCCGCTGGAGTTTGGTTTGTTTTGCCGCAGATTGTTTAGTATAGTGCAGGGACTGCTTACTAGCCCACGAGTGGGTGAAGTGCAGCCGTGAGGCTGTTAGTCTTTCTATATAGGGAAAGCCTCCGGATCATTTAGATTAGCTGTGAGCATACACCTATTTCTCCTTTTCTATTGCTATGCATTTGTTATATTGTTGCAGAGTGTGTCTCATCACTATTGTTGTGTTGTATTGAGTATTTTATGGAGACTACGCTTATGTATAAATTTGTTATGTGATGCAATTGCGGACATTTATCTATCTTCATATTTTCGTGATTGGTGTATTCTAGTACTTTTTGTGTGATGTTTGCACAATTTTATATTTTTGCATCTTTTATGCTGTCATAATAAAATTACATATTTTAAAAGAAAGCAGATTCATACATGTGACTTCTTTATTCAGGGTGTGCACCAATTAAGTCTCACTTCTGTTTTTCTCTAGTCTTTTATTGGAGAATAGTGTTGTAGTATTTTGCAAATTGGTGACTCTCTAGTTGCACCCCTTACATTATGTTCTTTATGATATTTTATACATGAGATTTACCTGTGCAGCTCATGTAAGCTTTTGTATTTTGGTTCCTTTTGGAGTGTTGCAGTGTTTCCTGCATATTGGCTGATCCAGAATTCCATAGCTCCAGCTTCATAGCTGAGCTTGTGATTGAAACTGCATTTTTATTTTAAGTGCAGGGCTTATCAAAGCACACTACAGGTAATACAGGGCTCCTACAGGAGCTTTGTAGAACCAAACCTGTTACTGTGAATGGCAATGACCTAACCCATGTGGTCACTGCTATTCTAGAAACAGATTTGTTTCTACAGGGCTCCCATAGGAGCCCTGTATTACCTGTACTGAATCACATGACCGCAAACCAGACCAGGGAGCGTCAGAGAGAGGGAGCACTGCGGAGGAAGGGAGAAGACATCAAAGGTAAGTAAGAGAAGACATGGAGGCTGAACATTTAAAGGAGGAGGCTGGACATTAAAAGGGGCAGACAATGGGGGCTGGACATTAAAAGAGGCAGACAATGGAAGCTGGATATTACAAGTTGCAGACTTGGTGGCTGGACATTACAAGGAGCAGACATTAAGGCTGGACATTATAAGGAGCAGACATGGAGGTTGGACATTACAATAATTAATAATTAATGTAATATAATTTCATTATTTTGGCCGTATTTTGAATTCTCAGATTTGGGGAGGTATGAGGAAGGAGTGTGTACTGAGTGTTAAGCTGAAAACGTAGTGATTGCACTTTTTGATACAGCTGCTAGTGAGAGTAATATTTAACAAGAGCTGGTAAGCGCGTGCATTAAGCTTGTGATTGCAACTACATTTTTATTTTCAGTGTAGTTATTTTTGATGTGCGGAGTTATAACCAAGAAGCAGTTTAAACCAGGAAGGAGTTTAAACCAGGACCGGGTTAATAGGTTAGTAGTTTCAAATACACTGTAGGTTAAGAGGGGTTTAGTTAGACATAATGGGCCAGATTCACACCTAAGAAGCAGTCGCTTCTTTAAAGACTGCCTGGAGTATTTTAGCTAAAAAGAGGCAGAGTTATGCCGCCTCAGGGAGGGTTTGGTATAAAGTGGTAGGGGAGAGGTATTTAGATAAGCCGGGGAAGCAGGTAGTGGCAATGTCTGTGCGGACTTTGCACGGAGGGTGGGATGGGGGCAGGAGTCTGTTCGCACCTAACTCACACCGGATCTGTGAACCTGGCCCAATAAGATGAGTGGGTGCAGAATTGAAAATCTCGCTCAATGCATGTCTTGTCACATGTATACATACTTGGAGCAATTGTTGCAAGGTACATTCCTCTGTGAGAAATGTGAGCACTTGGGGCCTCATTTACTAAGGGTGATTTAATTAAAATCGCCAGAGATTGCAGTAGTTTACCGCAGATTTTGAAATCGTTGAATTTAATAAAGCAAAATCTCAGTAAAATCGATATGAATGTTGGTCAAAATTGCCGGTGTTTAAATCACTCTGGTGATTTTTAGCATGAGGGACATACAAATCTCTGGATTTACTAAGGGGGATTTAATAAATCGCTAGAGATTTGGCTTAAAATCACCAGAGAAAAAAATCGCATGGGTGTGAGTGTTGATTTCCTAGAAATCGGCACTCACTTTGCTTTTTCAAGCACCCAGCAGTTGAAAAAAAATAAAAATAAATGCCTCCTCAATCCTAAAAATGGCTGCCACAATATGCCATTAACCCTTAGCATGCTGCGGCATTTAATACTATAAGAGACAGCATGCCAAGGGTTAAGTGCATGCTGCCACATACAGAATATTTCCCGTTACGATAAGAATATATGTATATGGACCCATTCCTAAATTAATTATTAAATCTGTGAAGCACAGTAGATAGCAAGGAGTAGAAGCGGTGGTCCAAGGTGTCAGCTGTAGAGACTAGGAACTCTTACACGTTTCTCCACGGATAGGTTTCATCAGAGAGGCACACTCTCTGATGAAACCTATCCGTGGAGAAACGCATAAGAGTTCCTAGTCTCTACAGCTGACACCTTGGACCACCGCTTCTACTCCTTGCTATCTACTGTGCTACACATTTTTTTAAGTGGACTATTCTTATTATAATAGAGCTCCTGAGCATCTTGATACATTGACAGCTGACTTCAGGATCCTTCCCTACCCCATTTGGGGAGCCGCTGACGCTGGCGTTCACTTGTGTGATATCTTGCAGTTCCTAACAAAGCCATCGCTGCTGACACGTGAGTTCTGGGATTTCTGCTATGCGTATTCACTGTTGACATTTTATACTGGAACTCCCCGTTATTACATTAAGGGAACTATTTACATTTGTCTACCGCTGCAACAGGAGTTGATATCAACGTTTTAAACTCCAAGTTTCACACTTAGTTTCTCCATACCTACAGGACCATGCACTTTAGATATCCTATGTGCAAGCTACCATCTGGTCCTCGTGTGCATTAGAGGTTTGGGAACCGTTGGGAATAACCATAATTTCTTACATCAGACCCACAAGTGACGAGTTTATCCATCAGCTGACCACTGCAACGTTAGTCACATTAGCCATCTGGTGCAAGTTTCACACAATTGCCTGTCTAGTGTGCAGTATCTATTTTCATGTCTATATGAAAGTCTAAAACATCTTACTACAGCTGATTAATCCATTATACTGTGCATCCAACAGCTGCTATTATACGGACGGGTTCTATCTGTTGTCCGTAACGGCGTAACTTGTGATCCTCTGGAGACTATTGTTTATGAGATTTAAATCTCTTTCATCCACATATATTTACAATTCAATTCTACATCTTTTATTGTGAAGTCCAATATCTACAAGAAGTGTGTATATGCAAGACTTTATCTAATGAGGCTATAATATATATATCTTCTATCCATCATCAAATTGAGTAGATTATCTTTATGTGATTATTTCATCTGTGGTAATTTTTTATGATACAGGTCTGTTTTTTAATTGCATTTCGATACGTGTCAGCTTATTTACATAAGTTTATATGTGTTTATATTTTATCTTGTGATTTTTGGTGTATAAAAAATAAATATATTATCTGATACACTCCAAGCGCTTCCATTTTTTTCTAGTTTAGTAAATCTAGCCTTAAGTTCCTTAGTGACTGAAACAGTTTTACATGTGTATTTAGTCTCTTTCCTGTTTAAACATAGCAGAATTTCTAGAACAGGAGACAATGCAATAAAATAGGACTGTATACAGACTTAATAACGTTAGCCAACTTACGCATACTTTATATGTAAGTTATTTTTTGCAAACTGCGTATGTGCACGGCATTTGTTACACAGCAGATCCCAGTACATACAGAGTTGATTCCTGCACGTGCACAACTCCATAAGACAGTGCGTGTCTATACTCCGTACATGTAAGAATACGAAATGTGGGAGGGGGGAGGCATTTATATTAGAGGCGTAACTAGGGCGAGTTTTATAGGGCACGTGCCCTGGGCGTGGATGAACACCCAGGTACAAGGGGGCGCCATAATTACATTTTTATTATTTTTAAAAAAACTGGTGGGGGCACATTTTTTTTCACTTGCCCTGGGCTCCATCAAGTCTAGTTACGCCTCTGATTTATATTGTACAGTATGGGCTTAGGTTTTGCACTTCAGCACGTCCGAGCGATACATTTGCACAACTATAAACATAGAAAAATGAATGTAGGGTTATGGTCCCAGAAGTCTGCTACATTCTGTAAGTGAGAGGGGAGTGTCATGTGAGATCACTAGGAAAGAGACTGTATTTTGTACGGCTCTGCGGACACCTTGTGGTGCCTTATAAATAATAATAGTAATAACTAGTTACCTACATGCAGAGTTTTGCTATTCCATGCATACAGAAAGCACTCTTAGGCCCGAATTCACAACCTCGGACGTATTGCACATATGTCCTTAATTTACCGATAATAGCAACTACGCATGCATAGTAACTATTTTACATAAACTACGTATAGTTTTGTTACGTAGATTGCGTAAGACCGCATATATGCAATCTACGTAACAAAACGATACGTAGATTACGTAAAATAGTTACTACGCATGCGTAGTTGTAATTATCAGTAAATTAAGGACGTATGTGCAATACGTCCGGGGGTTGTGAATCCAGGCCTTAAATCTGAATACGATCCATAAGGAGCAATTGGGACAGATAAATGGATACGTTTTCAAGCAGTTATAGTAGAATTCATATAGTAGAGTTAAAAAAGAAAGAACGTTTTAAAACAAACATATTTCTATTGTTAAGACTTAAAATATATATACAATAATAAAATAACCCCCCCTCCAAAAACAAACACAAAAGAGGAATGCTAGGGGCACCAATCACTGCTGGTTATTTTCTTCTGTCCTATTGTATGTTTCCCTGTAGGCTCCAAAATATGATAATTTCATGGTTTTTGTATCTTTTTCTTCTTTCAAAGAATGTACTTTTGTTTTCCAGCAGG
>WWET01003900.1:119212-131933 GCA_011038615.1 Limnodynastes dumerilii | reverse complement strand
GCTGGGCTGGTCAGTATCTGTGTAGTAATATAATAATATAATAGTATTAGAGATGAGAGGTGATAAATAACATTGTGATAGTAACGCTGGTCAGTATCTGTGTAATAATATAATAATAATATAATAGTATTAGAGATGAGAGGTGATAAATAACAGTGTGATAGTAACGCTGGTCAGTATCTGTGTGCAGTAAGCAATTCAACAATATTTTCCCCCAGAAATCAGCATGGTTTAGCCCAGGAGTGACTTTAAGTTTTTATTTTAAGAAGATTCTTAAGTGTGAATCAGGTCCTAAATTTCAAGCTCCTTCTTAAGTTTGGATCCAGCCCATAATGAATAACTGGTACTTCCCGAAAAAAGGTTTAAAACCGCTGTACTAGACTAATATAAAGAAATGTAAAATGTGTGGCATATATAACACAACAGGAGTATAACTATTTACCTGTTTACAGTGCAGCTACAATAATTCACAGTTTAAGAGTTCTGGTACAAATAATAGCAGGACAATGCTCGCTGCAATGTGTGAGGTGCAAATTATTTATTTTTCACTTTTATTTATTTTACATGCATTCAAAATATTTTACTTTTGGTGATTGCCAATTGCAAATAGTTAACAGTTTAAAATTTGATTTAATTTAGAGTTGAGCCAGAAAATGTCACCTCTCAACTTTTATTTCCCCCTGTAATTTAACATGGCCTTGGCAACACATTTGCACCTGCTAATGATGTTACTCTCACAACTCTGGCTCATCCCTAATAAATAAGCATGTAGGTGCATCAGCAGGGCGTAGGGCTAGCCCAACCCGCCATGATGTCTAAAAATCCTGGCACTGCAACATGACCCATTCCACTAGGTACAAAATACTCTGCTTCTGAGCTTCCAACAATCAGTTGCTATGGTAACCACTTTTGTTGACCTGAAAAATGTTTTTCAAACTTCAGTTAAGTCATTAAAACCAGGTGAGTGACAGTTGTAAGATCGGGAGCGGAGTATTGTGTACCTGGTGGAATGGGTCATGTCGGAGGGTCTGCCAGTGAACAAGCTATAGGGCTGACTTTGAGAGTAAGAGTAAAAAAAGGTGAAGACCTGAACAAAACCATGTTGAATTGCAAGGGAAGGAACATGTAAACAGTGAAAACAGAATTAGAGTTGAGATAGGAAGTTTCCACGCTCAACTCTAAGTTACAGAATAAAAATAAAACTATGCAGTATTTGGGTTTTATCTGCAAAAGCAAAGTATTTTTTTCCAACATGCAAAAATTATTGCAAAGAGATTGTGCCTTTTGCAGGGTTCTGAATGTAGGGTCTGACTTCATAACAACAGGCTCTATCTGTACAACAGATACAAAGGAATCCTGCACAATAAATAAATGTCAGTATAATGTTGTGTGTGCAGAGTATGTTTTAAAAATGTCTTCACTTTAAATGAAACAGTGTTATGTTTGTTAGGAGTGAAGGGCTCTGCTGTAACTAAGAATCGGAGGCATGGGGCATTTATTATATAATATTTCCCCCATCAGTCACTTACACCGGGATGTCAGCGGCCATGACAGATGCTGTGCCCACGTTTTCATTTTAATATAGTGGAACTGACACTCCACAATCTATTTTGAACCCTTGTGTTATAAGAGGGGTTCTCAACCAGTGGTACTAGTGCCACTGTTGGTACTTGAACCACTGTCAGGTGGTACTCAGGGCAACTGGGCAATGTTGTAAGGAGGCACATTGAAATCACTGCAAAAATATGTCAACATCAAAAACTCTGAAAATATATATATTGGTCGTGTCTATGTGTCTACCTGATATGCAAAATGGCACTTGACACGATTCCATAGTGGGCAACTGCTGCCATCCCAAAGAAGGTTGGTAACTGCTGTGTTAGAATATGCAGTGCAAAAGTTATGGTATTGCTTCGGAAGCATTGTGTAGATGTCAAATATCTTATATACAGACCCTCCAACATGACCCATTCCATTAGGTACAATTTAATCCGCTCCTGAGCTTCCAACTGTCACTCACCTGATTAAATGAATTAACTGATATTAAAAAAACTATCTGCCTGTTTAACAAAGGTGGTTACCATAGTAACTGACAGTTGGAAACTGAGGAACATAGTTTTTTGTACCTAATGGAATGGGTCATGTTGGAGGGTCTGTATATACAGTAATAAAAACATTTTTTTAATATATTTTTTGTACAGATGAATTTTTTGATAGTTCTCCTGAAGCTCTCGCAGTATTCATACCAACTTTTTCCATGATACATTACAGTGATTACCCTGTCCTTGCACAACGTATATAGGGCCAGATTTACTGAGCTGAGGGTTTGGAAAAGTGGAGATTGTGGAGCCTTTGATTCGCACGCAGCCTGTTAAGATTTGCACCCTCCTGTACGACTGTTTGCTGCCTTGCCAGCGCCTCAGCCCCGGAATGGTTATTAAATATGTCAATTATGATTCATTTCAATGTTTCCTTTACGGTTCATTCCTTTACGGTTCTGCCGTACTGCGTGTGATTAGCGCAGGGTGAGAATCCACGCACACATTCCCACTGATTCAGACTGGATTTCAAAAGACTACGGCAAAGCGGGTGTTTCTGGACTGTTCGCATTGGAAAACGCCGATTTTTGTGAGTTGCGTATGCAGTATCCAATGTGTGTAATACATGCGCAGTATATTAGGGGTCTGTACAAGGCACACTACATATAGTACCTTGTGGGATATATTAGGCGTCTAGTTATGGCACATACTATAATTTATGGGGTATATATTAGACTTTGGGAATGGCACAGTATATAGTATACCATTCCCAGACCCCTATTATATCCTATTTATATTATAGTATGTGCCATTCTCAGACCCCTAATGTATGCCATTATATCATAGTTTGTGCCAATCCCAGACCCATAATATATCCCCTTTATATTATAATATGTGCCAATCCTAGACCCATATTATATTGTTAGGGACATCCGAAAAGGAACTTTCAGATGTCCCTATTTAGGAAATGAGACGTTATAACTGGGCACTGCAACAGATAGATAGATAGATACATACATACATACATGATTTAGAAGGCGCAGCATTTTGGTCAATATTCTGGAGATTTCCCTTTAGTAAATACAGCGATTTTATCATTTTTACAAAACACTGCTTAGTAAATCGGGTCGCTAAAGTTCTTAGGCCTAGGCTTTTTCCAACATATGCATTAGCTGCTGCCAACCTAAAATCTGAATTGGAGAATACTCTAATAAACTAAATGTTCATTGGATTCCCTTGGCATCATAATAAAATTAAAAATTACGGACTCTTTATATAAATTGACAGACATACAAATAATGATAATTTTAAAAAATGTGATTCCTTAAGAAACATTCCCAACTGCTTACGCGCACTATAAACAGGAAGGACCAGATCCAGACTTTACATGACTTACACAGACTTAAATCACTTGTATAGATCAGCGGTACTGTAAAATTTCAATGAAAAAAACATCTGTTGAGACAAAGATGACTTTTAAAATAGCAATGTCTGTTTATGGCACCAAAGAGGTAGAGTAATAGGGGAAAGGCAAGATTCAACTACACTTTCGCAGATACAGGTGTCAGACTGTGATGTTGCCTCAGGAACATTTAATAAAGAACTTTTTAAACAAATCTCTGAAAGAGAAGGCATCTTAAAATCAGAAGGGGCCAAAAGAAAAAACAAAGCAAGAAAAAGGAACATTACGTCACCACCCTACTGGTGGAAAGGGATACACTTACAAAAAAGAGGCATTCAGTTTTAAGTGAGTCATATCTCTGTGTTACAAAATTATTAATATTCTCACCAACATCATCATTTGATAGATTTAACTGGGAGAAGTATCTTCATATTTACATTTGTGAATTGTTATTGCACAAATTCCATAAAACAAGAACTGTTTCTGATCCATTAATTTCCATACAAACTGTCCAGTTAACTAAAGATGATGATGATGTTGATGCCCTAACAACTCTGGAAGAATTATATCAAGAAAAGAATAATAAAAAAAATACAGGATCAATCAGTTATATTTATCTAATAAACTAAAACCTGCTGATGGCAACATTTCTAGTAAGGAAAGAAATGCATTAGCTGAGATCTCTAGTTGTCCTGAGATTATAGTGACACCATTAAAGAGTACGAAAGATGGAATTTAACACCATTCTCCTGGACTCACTACATTTTATTATGACCTCTAATTTATTTGTCTTTAAAGAGTGATTCTTTTTATAGGTCCAGGGAACCACGGTAAGGATGCTAACCTCTATTTAGGGTGGTGGGAGCGCAAGCTCGTCTTTTTTGAAGCCCATGTGACTTCGCTATATAGGGAATATATTTATCATTTGCACATGCAGTGTAACTCAATTAGAGTTTTATTAAGCAGCTTAAGAATAACAATTTAAACCTCAAATTAACTTTGTAATGGTATCAGATTCAAATACAGAGATAAAGACTACTTTCTACTGATGTGTATATTTATCACAAAGAGACTGCCACTAATAGCCCATTGCATAGAAACAGTATGCATACTGACAGGAGAGAAGAGAGGGTGGAGCTTGTGCTCCTGGCTCTGGCAGACCAAAGGGGCGCTGCAGAGCACAGCCAGGTGCCATCTCCAGATCTCTAATATAGCATTACATGTGGGATAAGATAAGGGGTCTAGAACTGCACACTATATAATGTACAAGGGGGGAATATGATGGGTCTGGAAATGACACATAATATATGTGGGGTATAATAGGGGGCATGGCATGGCACATCATATACTGTATATAGTGTGCCATTCACAACCCTAATTAAAGCCACTTTATATTATATCCATATTATAGAATGTGTTATTTCCAGACCTCTAATATACTGTACCCCACATATATAACAAGGAACATGCGCATGTAATACTGTACATCAGGTATATTAGGGGTCTGTAAATAGCACTCTATGTAAAGTCCCATACATATTTACATGTCTGGGACCCTAATATAACACACATGCACAGTACTATTATAATGTGTGGTTTCCAGAACACTAATATGTGGGGTATTATGAGTGTCAGGGAATGGCACATACTATAAAGTACATGTGGGTTATATTATAGAGATATACCTTTCATAGAGTGAGCGGTACATCACTATTTTTATATTGACACGTCTTTATCTGAGTAACAAGGACACTGCATCTGAGGATTTCCTCGCCTGCTCTCTACACGGCTAGAAGGAGTGTCCGAGGGGAATCGCTTCTCTGACCATGGAACGATCTGCTGCCCTGCTTCCCACCATATTCCGATAATATTGACTGATTTATTTGCTGCTCTAAACCTTACACTGTGTGAAATCATAGTTCATCACCATCCTTGATAGGATGGTGAAAAGTGAAGATAGGCCCAGGCCGGTGTCGGTCCCTGTGCCAACAATCACAAATACGAAAATGGGACAGATGGCACCATAGCATCGATGGTATCATTGGTGAAATAGTTTTAACACCGATAACTGATTGTCTTGGCCCCCAGTTCTGCTCCCGGCTCTCTCCTCCCCTCTGTGTCACCGCTGCTTCTGCCACCGAGGTCTGTTTGTCCGAAAAGAAAAGGGGCATGAACTCCTCTCTCGTGTGGAGTTTTGGTCGGTTACACTGCCAAACGGCGGCTTAACTGTGTCGTGCGCAACTCCATATGATATGGAAAACGTTATCCCTTCCCTAACCATCACTGTAACATACTACACCTGCCCGGGCTATGGGAAGGGCTTTGGGTAAGGATGAATGCCAGTCACATGTATACGCGTATAGCGTAGGCCTGAAATTGTGCATCCATTTCCAATCATAATCCAATAATTTGGATCTTAGAATTCAGTATTATATATTTAAAACATCCAGTAGTTTAATCTGCGGTATCTCAACAACATTGTCACTCATATATTCACTAATATTGTTGTATATAGTTCTAATAATTGTTTTTGAATGTAAATCCCCTTTTCTGGTCCTTGGTAATGTGGCAAATTCCAGTCTTCTTCCATTGCAGGATTGAAAGCTGCTGTCCTGAAATAAAGATGCTGGAATTGTTTTTACACTCTTAGTCTGTGCCCCACATGACCCATTTCTCACCATTCTGTACATCACATGATCCAATCCTTACACAAAATGGTGGTTGCGCAAATCAGTTTATAAGTTTATGCAAACAGGTGTGTGAAAGGCCGGGGGGTAATCTACAAGTAACAGAAACACAGGAAAGAAAATGCCCCAGTAACAGACTATACCATTCTGTCTGTAACATAAAATGCAGAACTGTCTTTAACACAGATTTGCAAATATATGATAAGTCACCAGCCACCATCAAGGCCTTTCTATTCATTGTGGTCCTACTCCTAACCCTAACAATATGAGTCCCTATATTGGGTCATATATTTTTAAACTGAGAGCCAATTCACCTCAGAAGACACCTCTTAAAGCCTCCAAAACAGCTGCTGTGGAACAACACCCCCGGAGGTAAGCAATAGATACGTGTGGGGGTGGGGCTTAACTGTGATTTATGCAAATAGCATCATTAAGCCCCACCCCTTGACTATCAAATACCCCTTTCGGGGTTTCATAGGGGTGGAGGTGGGGCTAGATAACGCAAGTTGCGTCATTAAGTCCCTCCCTGTCCCTAGCAACACTAGTATACTAGTATTGCCAGACGGGGGTAGCACTTGAGGCCGTGGTTTCATGGAAACCACAAGCCTCAAGTCCCTTGCGGGAGATTTGCCGGCTCTCCTGGGATACTGGGAGAACTGCCTAAATTTCGTGAGTCTCCCGGACATTCCGGAAGAGACGGCAGCTATGCGGTATACGCAAAACGGTGGTTGCTCAAATCAATTTATAAGTTAATGCAAACAGGTGCATGAAAGGCCGGTGGGTAATCTGCTTTAACAAATTGCCCCAGCAACACTTACTTATCAGTCAGTACATCACATGACCCATTTCTTATCAGTCTGTAAATCACATGACCCATTCCTCACCAGTCTACATCACATGACCCATTCCTCACCATCTGTGCATCACATGACCCATTCCTCACCATCTGTGTATCACATGACCCATTCCTCACCATCTGTGCATCACATGACCCATTCCTCACCATCTTTGCCTCATATGACCTGACATCACGTTAGGCTGCAGTAAGTAAATGGTTAGGGTTAATGCTGCGGTAAGTAAATGGTTAGGGTTAGGTTGTGGTAAGTAAATGGTTAGGATTAGGCTGCGGCAAGTAAAGTGTTAGGGTTAGGCTGTGATAAGTAAATGGTTAGGGTTAGGCTGCATTGAAGGTAGCGCTATGGTTATGGTGTAAAGGGGATTGTTAGGGTTAGGTTTTTCCCCTGGTGCTAAAATTTCTAGCTACGCCTCTGAAGAGACAGTTATGGTTAGGCTGTACTAAGCAGAAGGTTAAGGTTAGGCTGCAGTAAGGAGACGGTTAGGATTAGGCTTTGGTAAGGGGATGGTTAGGGTTAGGCTGTGGTAAGGGGATGGTTAGGGTTAGGCTGTAGTAAGGAGACGGTTTGGATTAGGCTCTGGTAAGGGGATGGTTAGGGTTAGGCTGTGGTAAGGGGATGAGTAGACTTAGGCTGCAGTAAGTAAATGGTTGGGGTTAGGCTGTGGTAGGTAAACGGTTAGGGTTAGGGTTAGTCTGTGATAAGGGGATGGTTAGGGTTAGGCTGCAGTGAGTGAACAGTCAGGGTTAGTGTTTATGTCAGTCTTTTTTCGATTGACAACATTGAGGTCGGTATATGAATACTGTAGACCAGAGTCGTAGATAGAAATTTTAGCAAACGATGCCCCCAACCCTGAATTAGTAACCAGTTTAACCTTAAAAATGAATTTACTGCCAGCCCACTTTGACTTTGCGTCCTGTGCGATCGCATCTTTCTCCCACTCCTAGCTACGATCCTGCTGTAAACATTAGTATTTAGTGTCAGTAAATTAACCCTGTCGAGTCCATTTCCTTAGACATTCTCAGGACCAGATTCACAGATGCGTTTTTGCGTGTGGCTGCGTCCGAGCGAGGGGGGTTTGTCATGGGTGTTGCCTTGCAACGTAGGTGTGTATATTTGCGTACTTTATACAAACGCGTCGGAGAATACAGTCCTCATACACCTGATGTTGTCGAGCGCATGAATGTCACAAAAATGATTTTATAGCTTGTATGTCACACCCAGGCAGTCCACACTCTCATTAATACTCATGAATATTCATAGTTGCCCTGGAAGATAATGACATTTATGGAGAAATGTGAAAAATTCGATGTAACTTTGGATCTGAAATATCCGGGTACACTCTATACACTGTATACTGTTCTGTAATCCACGCTGTAAGCAAAGGAAAGTATTTTCTGTGCATACAAAAAATACAGAGGTCAATTCATTTGTTCGCCTCTCATCCAGGTGTGCACTTGTTGCACCTTTGTGGAGAAGCAGGTTACACCCTGGGGCAAATAACCGGCGGATTTGATTTTTGGGAGGTCCCGAGCGATGTCTGCTCCTTTCTTCAGGGTGCACTGATAAGTAAGGAACGATCCAGGGGAGGGAAACGTTTCAGTGTGGACAGTACAAAGATCAGCTACGGAATCTGGACTAATGACTGCAACTGCGTATGCCCAGCTTAACCCTTTATCAACCTCTAGGTGTATGTAGATAATAGGGGCACCTGAACAAGCTGTAGGGAGAGTTATTTATTATACATGATCACTTAAAAATACAAAAACAGTTACTTTGCAAAGTTGAAAATAAGTATTTTTAGAATGATCAGAAAAAGGTAGATTTTAGAGATTTTCCTGGCGGCCTCCTCTATTCACGTATTTCATCCTTACAGATTTCTTGATGAGGACGGCAATATAGCAAATTTGAGGGCGTTTACATGGGTACGGTTCTAAGATATGCGCTGTTTAACGTCAAATTACTCCTACGTTTCCTGTTTATCATTGTCACCCTGATGATTAAGGGTACTTTGGGGGCCCGTTAGACTGCACCGAATTGTGACAGGAGCCAATCACTGTGTTCTGCCACAAACAAAGTTTGCTTCTTCTGTGGACATTTAGGAACACTGGGGTAGATCCAGAACTCTGCTTGCAATCCGTTTCCGTATTTACGTGTGCGTTCCTTCTATACACTCCCCTTGTCACACCCCTTCAATGTACGTATTTTGTCCGAGATCCACTTTCCAAACCCTACCTTAACTTTTGCCCACGTAACCGATGTCATCCGCTCCGTACGTATGAGCAACACGTATTTACGCAGCTAAGCACACCCATACTGTACACTTTAAATACAACCCCCGCCTACATAGCGTATTTCAGACGTATTTTAGACTCACGTAAAATTGGCACGCCCACACGTGAGGATTTACGTGACACATACGTGAATGGCCCATACGTTCACATTTACGCTACGTTACGGAGCGTATTTTCTATGGTGCGCATGCGCAGTACTTACCAAAAGGCGATTTTACGTCTCCGCCATGCGTAAATTCGCTCACAAGCGTTGTTCTGGATCTGGCCACTGTCTGTATATAATTCTGTAACCGGTCCTTACAGTGGAGGCAGCCATTTTGTGAGCTTAACCTTTTTTTTTTTGCTGTCCTCTCAATTCACTAGGAACCATTCATTCCAGCCAATCCTGGTTGTCGTGTCAATGGGACAGAGAGTGAGCAACAGGATTAATGTGGCGTACCTGCCGCGCTTATGCAATCTACGTACAGAAATGGTACGCAGATAGCGTAGATAATCAATTCTTAAAACAACGTACGTAAGATGAAATCTACGTAACCGTGAATCCGGGCCAGTATTGCTAGTAAATTCATACATTGCATTCTAATAAGTATTAGCTGGATAAGTCCACAAACTGTCTGTCTTCACAGTTTGAAGTCACCACGAGTGAGGATCGTACCCTAAGCAAAGGAGGGGGGTGAAGTACGGTGCCAGTGTCTGTTATGCAGCAAAACTATGGGGAGAAATGGAGTACATTTATTAAGGCTTGCGGATACGTATGCGAAATTCGCCTTATATAATATTAATATTTTATTCTATGTCGTTTATCACTGGTGTAGGGAATAATTGTTCTATTAAACATGGTGACATAATTGTTCTATTAAACATGGGGACTATTTTAATTCCTTTCTGTGCAGATGTTGATGATAAAATACTTTTATTCTGTTACCTCAATTTATGGAATAAATCACAGATATTTGTATTGATCATTGACCAGTATAAATTGTGTAAATATATCTATCATTCATGTGATGGGGGTTAACGTGTCAGAGTACAGGGAGAATGTGGGGGGCTGTAATGCTTTAATGCAGGCTTGTTCAACCTGTGTGTCTCTAGGTATTGTGAAACTACAAATCCCAGCATAGCTCGTTGCTACCAGAGCATGCTGGGAGTTATAGTTCCCTAACACCTAGAGAAGCAGAGGTTGTGTAGACTTGCTTTAATGTATACAGAGATGTGAGAAAATATCCCTATCACCATATTACCCTCTTGCTCTTTCTATCTTAGTGACAACAAGAGTAACATATCCAAAGATCTGAATTCTGCAGGAGATGCTCAACAAAGGTAAAAATAAATATACAACCTATGCACAGCTAAAGCAATGTAAGAAACTATATTTAGGAAAAATCTAATTGTTACATATTTGCAATATTATGAATTTTAGCATTATTGTATTTTTAATAATTTAAAAAATGTCATTTTAATGAACAAATGGGTATTGTGGATTGTAGTTATAACTCTGAGTGAAGAGCTATCTATGTTTTGGAAATACAGTAAGGCTCCAGTTTTGTAATACATATGATCCGCAATCACGTAATTGCGATAAAGTTCTGCAGCGCACGTTTAATAAACGGACATTTTGCATGTACCTTAAATTAGGTTTTATAATTAAATAACAAAAAGGCCACATATTACAAACAAAAAAAGACATTTGGGGACCAAGTTAAAGTTGGGATTCATTTAGGCATATTGCCAGGGGTCAAGCAAGTAAATCAATACACCTCAAACTATCGCCATGGCATTTTTTTAAACTATAAATCAGGTGTAATTTGAGCAGAGACAACCATGCTGTACTTAGCGGCATCGCAAAACAGCCTTTTCCTTCGCCAAGTTGCATATGTTTTGATCGCACTTAAAGTATTTCACCTTCTGCGAAAACATATAGGGAATATATATCAGACAATTACTACAAAGTCATAAACCGATATGTTGAAAACGACATAAACATATACATAAAATATACATAAAGAACCTTAAATACACTTAAAAAGCTTCGGCTTCTTAAGTGCGGGGAAATAAGATATGACCCACTACTCATGGAGAGTAGCTGATTTCCGCAATCTACGTACCATTTGGGTACGCAGAGTCAGTACGTGCGGTCTTTAAAGACTGCGCGCACTTTAGGAAGAGGAAAGAGGCGTGGCACGGCAGCCTCTGGGATCATTTCAGAAGAGTGGGAGGGGGGAGGTATGTTAAGGAGTGCGGGGTAGGGGAAAGAACGTTCGTATACTACTTCTTAAGAGGAAGCCCTGGGGCACTCTTAAATGCTCTAGGTTCTTTAAAAAAAAGGGGGAGGTGGCAGGGGAGGAAGCTTTAAGAGTACAGGCTTATTCACACCTTCTTAAAGCTTTCTTAAGTGTGAATACGGTCCAAATATACAAAATATATAACAGATTTGTAATAAGTTACCCCAGTGCTGCCTACTATAAATTTTTTATTACATTAATTGTTTAGCCAATAAAAGTCTAATTAACAAATAACAAATAAATATAAAAACAATGATATTAAATAGTTTGAGTCATTATACAAGGTCAAGAACGTAGCGTTGATTTGACCGTATTTCTGTCTGTGCTGTATTAAGTCCTCGGTTTTTATAGGCTAATTGAGCAGGCCATGTTAGGTGTACTATTTTAAGTAAGTAGGATATCATTTTAGCCTTTGAGCTATAGAATTGTGTTTCTTATTACCCTTGTAGTTTCACCGATGTCATACACATATGGAACATAGGAACGATTTAAATCTAGAATACTTTTTACTAACTTTTTGGGGATTATTTAGCAAAAAAAAAAAAAAATTCAACAAAAATTTTAAACAAAAAAACATAGGCAGAAGAAAATGAAATAACTCGAGTACAATTGTTTATTAATAAATGTAAATGAAAGATAATCAAGGTGGGGTCTATTTATGTATTTTAACAATATTAACCATACCCGCAATTAACCATTTGATCATAAATTTTTTTCAAGTCACAAGAAGTAAAAAAAAAAAAAAAAGCTTTTGGTTGGTATTCAGGAAAATGACTCAATTTATATAGAGACTTTGGACAAATAACAATTAAACCTAGACAATGATCAATGGAAAAGAACGAGATAAAATGCTTTATAGTTAACCCCCGTATATTCAGTAGTTACATGTCTCTATTCAATTGTAGTTGGAGAAAAGCATTACCAATCTTCTGTAACTAGATATTAATTTACATATATAAAATGTAATGTCATTGTGATGATTATAGGGGGGAAAAATGTTTTGATCTGGTCTGTAATATTGTTGCTACATATAAAGTCAGTCACATAAAATAAACCCTCTTTTAGTAGTATGACAATTTTTTTTTTTTTTTTAATAAAATCAGGAAATCTGTTTGCTTATTTGTATATTAATGATGCAACATTTTAAATGTAAGTATATATAT
>WWET01003900.1:86303-103448 GCA_011038615.1 Limnodynastes dumerilii | reverse complement strand
AATTTTTTTTTCTACACAATGTATAAACATGCCTTAAGCTTCACTTACTAGGCTTGTTACAATACTTCTGAAATACAGAACACCAGACAATGATGCTGCCATGTCTTTCACAGTATAGAGCACACTATCCATTATCTTGCGTTCCATTGTAAATTCCGCTAAGCCATTTAAATCACTTTGCAAAGAAAGATTACATGGAAAGCGGTTAGGGAACCATAAGACAGTCATAAAATGGAAGCCAATATAACCCATCTGCTTCCAATCTCTGTTGGAGGAACCGTGGTATGGTGGGTACGCACTTCCATATTTGATGGAGCTGCCCAGTAATTAAATCATTTTCAAAGGGAAAAAATACACTTCCTACAGCAGATCATAGAGGTAAATGTTCCACAGGACCCAGCTCCTCAAGGCCATGGATACATTTCTAATGCATTGCAGTAATGCAGCCAAGTCAATTATAGCCAAGAAATTAATAAAATCCATCACCAGAGAGGTCAGATATAAATAAAATATGGTTCATATCCTCTATCTATGGTATACATCACAGCCATGTTACACAACTTTGTCAAATAGTTTTAAGGTATGGGAACCATGGTTTAACTTTTTTGCACATCACTGCTGCCATGCACGCCATAAATAGGCAATCCTCCGTTCCTTCCGAGGTGGTCCCCAAAACTATACCACACCTTGTATCACTTCTCCCCCTATTGTCTCCCTTAACTCTGTTAAACTGCACTGCATGTATATGTTGTAACCACCAGGTTAAGGAGAAATACTGTTTGCAGATTTGTTTGCAAAATTTGCTATTGTACTCCAAGGAATGTTCAAAATAGAGATAATAAAGAAGCTTATATTAGAAAACAGTATATTATACTTATAAATATGACTTCTTTTGCCTAGGCATCCTTGTTTTTAATGTCTGCATATCATACTAGCATGTCCCATGACAAGCACTCCGTTACCTGTAAGAAGGCACACAGAACGAAGAGTAGAAAGACTTTGAAACATAAATATCATAAAACCGCACCCCTCTGCAGATTAGAGATACAGTCACAGAATTGCAGCACTAAAGCTCCAAGAACTTGAATTTTTTTTTTGTGTTTTTTTTTTAATTACATATAAATTTTCATAACCAACCTTTAAGAAAAGCCATTGACAAAACAGGAAAGTATTGACAAAATACTAAATGATGGTTATGCATTTTTAGTAAAACATATAGAGGAATACAACTTGCAATACAAGGATCACAACAGTACACAAGGTTTAACTCATACAAACATTTGTAAAAGACTGTAATTTTGTAAAAGCTGCACAATTTATTGTCTTTCCTTACATTGTGGATAGGTTAGACAAATTAATGTTAAAATGAATTTTTTTTTTTTTAAGAGTTTCTTTAATCTTAATGTACTCCATTTTTACATACGCTAGGTTAGCCTTTTGCATTGGTTTTATCATATATATGAAAGCGGTTGATGTTGCAATTTCAATTATGCTGCACTAAGCCACTGTATGCAGTGTACGCAAAAACAGCAAACTTTTACAAAACCCAGTGCAATTTGTTTACTTTGCTACCCAGTATGCTAGTAGCGGCTTACAAAAGTTCCCCGTGCTCGGCCTCTGTCACTGGTTCCTTGGAAATCCTTGTTTCCGGAACGTGCCTTTTCAAAGCTAGTGGCATTCTCCTCCTTGTCCTCACTCTCTGGGGGAAATTCTTCTGCTCCTGGGGCCCGCAAGGAATGGGAGGAATGTGAAGAGGAAGAGGAGGAACGTGAACGTTCACGGACCTTCCTGTGCTTCCTGCAAAACAAAGTAGTAAATAAAATAGTTACTGATGACAGGATGCCATAATAGTCTACACCAGCTGTTAACAAAACCATCAGCAAAATTGTGCATAAATTATATGCAAGCATAAAATTAACAGTATAGCAGTTATCTATTTTATTGAATATAATTTGGCAGATAATTTGAGCGATTACTGTAAAAGGATTTTTTTTGTCATTTTCTAGCACATTAATCACGGTAAAGCACTTATCACTGTTAGCCAACAATGCTAGTGTAGATGGCCAGAACAAGACAAAATAAATCATTTGACCCATATCATCAAGCAAGATCTATTACACAATTAAAAATATACAAGTAAAATATCTTATTAAAATTAAGCGCCGGTGTATGATACACTAGTGCTCTTTTATATGTTAAACTTCTTAGAGAGTATATGGAAAGCACGCACATCTAAACAGCTATAAAACGAATTATTTAGGTGATTTCAAGCAGGTTTACACAACACGGACAACACACACTAGCAGGGCTGGCCCTTGAAATTTTAATGCATGGCAGGCAGCTGACAGAAGCCTATACAGCCAATAGGGCCGGCCCTGCACACTAGCTAGAGTTTATCAGAAAACTACTTATGCAATTGTGTTCCCCAGAAATACAGTACACAATCCCGCATTACACAGGACCAACCGCAATAATGCTAGGTTTTAAAGATTGCATTTTTTGGGGAATTAAATGTCACAAGTTGTGCAGATTTTTTAAATCATTAAAAAACAAAACCAATGAATCTAGCTTTGGGGATATTCAGTGGACTCTGAGCTGTGAAAAAAATGAAGCGTACTTGTGCTTTTTGGATGACTTCCTTGGCTTGTCAGGCTTCTCGAGTGACCGTTCCCTGGAGTGGCTTGAATCTCTGGAATCTCCAGAGTCCCTGGAATGGTCACGCTTGTCTTTATGTTTTTTGCGGCGTTCAATGTCTTGCCGCAAATCTGACGGTTCCTCTCTATATTTTCCCTCTACCTGTTACAAAACAGTTTGTACAAACTTTGGTGAGTAACCAAACACCACAGACCAAGACACTGCAAAAACTCATTATGTGGCATAATAATCCTATTCAGTCTGGTAGAATACTTAGGAAAACCGTTGCAATAGTCATTAACCACAAGCACTGCTATGGGAATAATTTGTCATGAAAGGGGAAAAAAAAAGCCACTAGTATAGGGTTATTAAAGACCCCTATTTGTTGTATTATAGGCTTGCATAAACATATACAATATATATTAATATGTAACATTTTGTAATGGATTACATGGTACAGTTAAATTTATAACAAAATAATTTGGAACCGGACACATTTAATGCTCTCTTCTGCTGTAAAGAAATTTCAGTCTTTTACTACCAACATTCTATTAAACACGTCATTTTAATACCAATTTAAAGTTGCTTTAATCTTCCATTGTGACTCACCCTCCTACCTAATTTATGACTGCTTGTGTTCTTGCAGAGTTCTATATATTAGAGAAACCGTTGCCACTAAGATATTGTGATAAATATATAATTTTATATTTAAATTACTCAAGTTATCTATAGGGTAGCATAAAGTTGTTCACCAATATTTCAGAGGTACATTATGCCTCTCCTAAATATTAAAGGCAAAACACGTTGATACAACACAGTTTACTATAATAGTTGAATATTAATTTTCTATGTTAATAGTCAAGCAGAAACAAGCAGTATAATAGGGGACCATTACCAGAATTACGAAATATGGTTGTTTTCTGCTCCTGCCGAGTAAAAATACTCGCATTTCCCGATCACGCATAAGCGCACAAAAGACTTCCATGGATTTCTTAATCATTCCCATTTTTCAAGGGCACAAAAATCTTTAGGGTCCTGCTATCGTAATTCCCATGTGACCAAACATGAAAGGGAGTTTGCATACAGTAGAGATCTAGCATCAGAGCAAGAAGTGCAGAAAAGAATAGGTCTGAATAAAATCCTGTGAACCCTTATGCTGCATTGCAGATGTCATATGTCTGTTTAGAATGACAAAATAAAACTGTAATGAACTCTAGATACCATTAAGGTCCGTTGCATAAAAAAAACAAAAAAAAAAAAACTGAAGTACAGCACAGAGTTTAAAAGTACAGACTCCTTTGTAGAGACAAAATTCCAAAGTGAAACCGCTACACAGTATGACCCTTAAAGGATTCATGTGCGGATATTAAGATTGGGGCTTCTGTATTTGCAATATAGCAGATTTGTACCAATGTGCAGATGGAATTGCCACCCTCCAGGACATGCAACTGGCTTTTACTAAACACAAGTCTTGTATACAATAGAGTGGAATACTTACAAGCAGAACCCAAAAATTTATTAGGGTCATTTGCTCATCACTGGAGATTTTGGATCCAAAATTCCTCTGTGTTTCAAGTTCAACCACAATAGACCTTGGAGTGATTTCATTTTTACCATATCCTAAACCACTTCACAAAGGTTGTTGATATATAGATTTTGTTTTATAAAAAATGTTAACACTTTGCAGCTCATTTTTTTTTTTAGAAATATTTCAAATCCTTAAAAGAAAAACACAGACTTAAGTAGAGAGCAAGAGACAAGCACGTCTTAAAAGATAGAATAAACCTGCTTAGTTCTTATGGTTTTTTGTGTGTTTTTTTATTAAATCAAGGGCTGTGTGTCTTACCTTGTGGCTTCCTTCTTTTGTTTGTTTTGCTTCCTCATGCAAAAATCCATGTTTTCTAAAAGCACTGGGAGAAATGTCAATTCTCCTGTAAAACACAGATATAGGATGAGACATGAACAATGTGTGCATGTTCACAATATGTTAGTAGAAAGTGCATGCTACAGAATATAGGCTATTGGTAATACCTGTGAATTTCTGGGCTTTTACGACTTTTTGAGGGCTCCTGATCTTTTGTTCTCTTTAGGTAACTAGAGAAACGCTCACTCAGTGTCATCGTTGTGGGACCAAAGTGATGCTCTGTTTAATTACAATAAAAGAAATGTAAATTTCCATTACAAAAAAGAAACAGAAAAATATTGTCAAAGAAAAATTTTATTTTATGGGAAATCGTAAAACTGATAGTATTACTGAATAAAGCAAACAATGCCAGGAAATAAAGTAGCCTCATTCAGAAAAACATAATAAACACTAGTGGAGCATAAGTATTTTTCAGTTTAAACTTCAATGTATCAAATACCCTTTTATATAAACCCAAATGATTTTATGAGAGCATCATACATGAGCATTGAACACTGGAGCTTTCATAGGAGGACATTAAAAGAAGCCTTCACTGCATTATAACAAGAGGTGTATATTCTAAAGTAGTAACCTTTGCCAATTCTCTTAAAATTCATTGAGGGATAAATATTCACCCTGCAGGGAATTAAGACATTTTAAAAGCAAAACATTTTGCAAGTGTCTTAGATTATAGAAAAGTACAGGGCTATCCGACTGAAAAAAATCAGTGGTATAAAAGGATGTCACATCATGTCAGATTGAAGTGTAAGAGGTTTGCTTCTGAACAGAATATTCTTGCTCACACAACTGACCAAGGCTATATGTCCTAACAGAAAGCATAACACCACAACTGTTTTAGATACAGATGTTCTTTGTCACTCAAATCAACACGTTTCCAGTAGAAGTTGATGGACAATGAGAATATATAGGCATGTTACCAAACAATAGTCGAAGACCAGTTAGACAAACTCTGAGCAGCTATGTCTAATTGCAGGTCGTGTTAGTGTCCCAGAAAAAAACTTTGCTTTCTTTGATTCAATAAAATAACTAACTGTAGTTTTAAATTCCTCCATAGACTTGGTTGATTTGTCTAAACTGCCCATTTCAGCTAACATTGCACATGATTAGCATACAATAAGTTGACTTCTGGCAGAAATTTGCCTTCAGAGAAATACTAGCTCCAGTACACATAAATGCAGTTTCCACATGGTCTGTACAGAGAACTATAATAAATCAAATGTCCAACATAAGTTTCTGCCATGGTATGTATGTCAATATTTACATATCCATTTGTGAATGTTGAAATAACTTGCATTTAGAGGTTATTGGTGGTTTCAAAAAAATTTGAAGCCAAGAAAAAGCATTGTATACGTAAAACAGAGATAAAAAAAAATGACCTAGAAGAAAACTACAACCAATTTTCAGCTCACCATATGGACAACTAGAATCTGAAATATAACACATAAGAGACATCCAGAGTTTGATAGATTCCAAAATAAAGCAATATTGTATTTATCTGAAAAGACATTACAATTTGATGTTAAGTGTACTACCTTTGACGTGATGCACAATGGTGACAATATGTTGTGCAAAAAGTTCAGATGGGCTACGCTGAGACTGCGCAGATTGGATATGCTGAAAAATGGACTTGAATTCTTGATCCTTCCTGTTGCTGTGTACAAGGTCACGAGACAGTTTCCGTTCATGAGCCATCACTCCACTTGGACTGTAAACAGTTGAGAAATAAATATAGCTTTCCAATGAGAACATCAAATGAAATTATGTATATATGTACATAAGTATACACACACACGGGACCCTGATTCCCTATTAAGAATCTGTGGCTTTAAGTGCATATATTTGAGATTTACTGCGCATGTGTAGTAGCTTAAAGTACGCAATTTACATTGGCGTGCCGGGAAAAATTGAGAAGATAAGAGTGGGTGGAGAACGCCATTTAAATGGGGAAATCTGGGGGTGGTTAGGCAAAAAACCCACACAACTACGAACCTAAAGATAAGGTAGCCCATCGGCAGCTGTAAGTCTGTTAAGAAGCTGAAAGGGGTGTACTGCAGACACATAGGAATGTGAATACAAATCTTCATAAAAAACTATGTATTACCAATGAACCTGCCACTAAATAACAGTAAGACCTACATGGCTTGTACAATACGCAATATTTTATAGCATATGTAAGAAAATCACAGCGCTATAAAATTGGAAGCATTATGAGAGCTACTTACCGTGCAAGTTCTTCATCAAAAGAATCCAGACGGACACTAGGCCCCATTTCTCTGCTAACAGAGAAATTAGATTTGGAAAAAGGTAACTCCTCTTTAGATAAAAGCTTTTCTCTACTTTCAGAAGATTTTCTAGGTGGAGGGGACTCGCTCCTTTCCTTTGTAGCCTTAAAACTTGTAACCCGAAAATTCTTTTCAGGCAAAAAACCTTTATGACTGGACTTTAAAACTTTATCTTCCTTCTTTGACCTCTCTGGGTAAACGTCATCATCCATCTCCTCTGACTTTTTGCGTTTCTCCTTGGCAGTCGGTATGAATGACAGCTCCTCCCATTTAGCCGGATCATATGGATCTTGGTTCTTTGAGTCGCTATCCGAATCTTTCCTTGCTCTACTCTTTTTCTCCTGTTCTGCATCCTCTTTCGAAAAGCGCAATTCTGTGAACTTCATTTTTTCCATCTCCTCGCGTATTTTATAGCGCTTTGGAGATACGCTCTTTTTATAAGACCTCTCCAACTCACTCATGGCAAAATCAGTAGGGCTGCTACGATCCTTTGTTTTCTCCAAATTAGTCATCTTTTCTCTTTCTTTACCATTCTCTTTCTCCAACTCTGATGCCTTATTTTTCTGCTCTTCCATAAACCTTAAGAGTGAGAATGCACAATGTGTTACCTTCTATCCAGTACATATCTGCATAAACATTCAAAAACCCTCCATATAAAACACATATATAAAAAACACACCCATAAAATAACCTAAGAAGCTCAAGGCACACATCCCTTAACAGCACAGAGAATCAGCAGTGATATGGCAAGTAATGTATATGGCCCACTCCACAATAAATGGTGTGTGTATTTATTTATCTATATAATATCTTATAAAGAAAAGCGGTAACAAACTTAAATAGTGATGGCATAATAAATGGAAATCAGCAGTTCCATGTTACTAATAAGACATGCTTGACATCAGAATAAATGCAAGGTGAACTCTATTGCAACAATGTTATCAAATCATGCTGCCAAGAACAAGGTGCACTTATAGCACAAATTCATTCAACTTCAGTTTGACTCTGTCTTGGTAGAACAGCTGCTTTAAAATTAAATGATGGCGGTGGTACATATGGGAACCCTGGAGTAAAATGAAAAGCTGATACTTACCACTACTAATCCTACACATATCTTTTGGAGATCGAGAGAAATTATGCTTTTATGCACACTATTTCAGTCACATTACCAGCCTGTATTTGGTAGAACAGCATTGGTGAGTGTGCTGTCTATTTTATAAGATTGTTTGCATTAAGATTTTCAAACTTTTTTTTTTTCATCTGGTTCGAAGCATTTCTCTTTTTAAAGAACGCAAACTGGAAAGAAAGCCTCAACTGGCAAAAAAAATACTTCAAAAAACTGATGAAAGTCTCCTAGAGGATTTAAAAGTGCCTGTATACTGTAAACAAAACAAAAATACATTTATATAAAAATACCAAGTGTATGAAAGAGGTAGCATATACTGTGGGTATTAGTTGGGGTAAAACCTAATTTAGAACCTTTGTTATATTGCTTTCACATGAAAGGTACCCTAGAAAAGGCAGTTTTAGATCTAGATCCATATTTTGCAGCCTAAGCATTCTCAACTATTAAATAAAAAAATGGATGTTAAGCAGTTAATTACCAAGGAAGGGTATCAAACAGGCATTTTGTGTAGTGAAATACCAGCTATCAATATTCAAATCCTAAAATTTATGATGGCAGATGCCTATGAATAAGGTGACATGAACTATCCATTCTAACTTAAGAGTTGCTTACAGGCACAATACTAATGGCAACAGCAAATGAATGCTACACAGTCATCAGGAAAGTTAATGCAACTCAAAGTCATTCTATTTAATATATAGTTGTAATTCTAACTCAAGCATACAAATTCCTGAATTCTTTCAGAATCGCATGCTTGTGGGAAGAGATTGGCTTCAGCTAAGGTGCTGAAATTAAAAAGTTGTCATCAAGCAGAAAGACACAAAGATGCAAAACATACCGCTTATATCCAGTTCCTATCGGTGCAGTCATCTCTCCAGATCTACTATCTTCTCTTTGATTATTTCCATAAATCGAACCCCCAGTAGGTGGACTTTTGGTCAAGGGGCTCTTCCTGGATGGGCTCGTGTCAAATATGTTCTGCCGAGAAGTTGCCCGGAAAGGACCACTGCTCTGTAATGCAGTGGGAGGGGATGGGCTAGGCTTCTGCACAGGGCTGGGTCTTGGTGAGCAGCGTCTAACCACCACAGACTGGACAGAGCTTTTAAGTGTTGGTACACGCTCTGCTGGACTGTGCTGAGGTACAGGGCTTGTGTCATACGCTTCAATATCCTGCCAAGTCTTGCCAGTCTCCGTTTTGTTACCAGAATCAGCTGCTCCAGATACAGACTGCTCCTTTGATTCATCATCAGTTGCTTGAAGCGAACTTCTTTGGTCCTTTGAGTGACTTTTCTTTTCCTTTCTTGACTTGCGCTTAGTCTCCACTCTGCTATGATTAGAGGAAGACCTGGAGGACGAAGACCTTCGAGAGCGATCAGAAGACGACTTGTCTGAATTTCTTGAGTGACTTCTGGACCTGGGGGACAGGGATCTCCTTTTTGGAGAACGAGAGCGAGAGCGGGCCCTGCGAGGACTATAAGGTTGCCGATTGTAATTCTGCCAGTTTGGGCGGTAGTTCACATACCCTCCACGATTATGCTGGCCACGTGGATAAAAACCTCTTCCACGTCCACGGAAATAATATGGCCTCCTATAACCCCTGTTATGGCCCCGGAAATCACGATTCTGATAAACTCTGGGGTGGTTTCGCTCTCTATTATACCCAGGAGAATAAGATCTTGATCGAGATCGAGAACTGAAGGGGAGAAACAAAAAAATTTTGTACTCTATTATACAAAAGATAAATAAACATTGTACATTATTACCATAAAAACAAAAGTGAAAGGAGCATCATAGTTTCAAGAAATTCAGAAGAGGCTACATTTAAATCAAATTCAGAAAATTAAACTATTTTCCTTTCTCCAACATGACTTCCCATCCAGTCCACAGAACCCCAGCCAATATTTAATTACACTACAAAGGACATGGAGAGCAGTCAAATTCCAAAGTGAGGTGTGGGCAATGAAACGAAAATTTGAAAAAAAGTATATATTTTCATTACATTTATAGCAGTTCAGCATCAACAACGAGCATTGAATGTGTGACTGTTCCAAGTATAATGTCACCATGAGTGAAAGTGGGTTACTTGATTGTATCTTAAGTCGAATAAAATATGACAACAGACCTTCAGCACAAGCTGTGTAAGTTTGTCTGGCTGATTATTGCCATAATTCATATAATTTTATATATAAAAACACATACATAAAAGCCATACTTATATATTCAAGTTTATTAATTATTTAGAAAGATATACACACTGCACCAAAATAAGCCTTTTCAGATGCACAATTCATATATATGGACATAAAAGAATGGCTACAATGTAAAAAGTAAATATAGCAGCTGAAAAATAACTAGATTTCTGTTCCCTAGCATAATATTTTCTAGTAGTAAATATACATCTCTGTACAGAGGCTGATCCATAGTTAAGAGCATCTGCACAAAAACCTGCAAATCTGCACCTGTTGCAACTGTTTTTGCATGCAGATTAAATACTGGCAAACAAGCACCGAAGCTCTAATTTAGAGTTGAACTGCAACACATTCCCTCACAAAGCATTCCATTTACACGTTTTAATTTTGCTTCCCCTGCAGTTCAAAACGTTTTAGCAAGATGCAAATTCTCTTTTTTGCAGTTACACCCAACCTTGGATCGTCCCCACAGCACCTCCTCTCTTGTAGGTACTCTAACATCCATTTTTGTAAGGTACTTGATGATCTGCTTGCTATTACGTTACCATTTAAAGAATTTCCATTGTACACAAAATATTAAAAATAAAAATCCTAGGTTTTCTGAAAATTTTATTTTTCCCAAAAGCCCAAGAGGAGCTAATAAATTAGAAATAGATCTACCTTGTATTGTGCTCATGAAAAGTGAGGGAAAAGAGGGTAAAAAAAAAAAAAAACAACTCGTGGACTGTGGTCATTAAGCCATTTGTACACTACTAATCACTGCCCCACACACCATTAGCCTACTAGGTACATGACAAAACCAAGAGGCAACAGGATATTTCTATACTTTTAAATACTGCTTAGAAGAGTATTATACAGCTAAACCTAAAACTTGCAAATTAATAATACAAATATTAACAGTAAATAAAGCTGATAAAGCGAAAAAGGTACCCATATACACACCCTCTATATAAGTAAATACAATTCTTTTTAAACAAACATATAAAAATATAAAACATCACACCAATAATTTATACATTTAAATACCCCAAAAAATCTATAGCTATTTTACACCACTAAAAAGTCTATTTTAATTGCAGTAATTATAGCAAAATATACGTTGTACAACCCCAATATTGTTTTTTTGGGTCTGGCAGTGGATAGAATATATCCTAATTAGATATACAAACATCAAACATGTACATAAAAGCAAAGATTAAACAAAAACTACTTGGTACAAGAGCTTATACAGTACACAAGCAAAAATTCACAATTGAAGCACTTAGAATATGTGCAGATATTAAAGCTGTCACTTTATTCTATGCCGGGCTTTAATGCTTGTGAAAAAGTGCTGTCATTCTATTTAATATAAAAATATATATATATATATATACACACATACATACATACATACATACACACACACACTCCGTGCACTTAATAAATGCTAACACTTTTGTAAAGTACAACCTTAAGTGACAGAAAAGGAAGAGCTAAAAAGCTATATTTAAAGCAAATACTGAAAATAAAGCTTAATCTATACTGCACATTTGTAGTCAGATAAAAACAAAATAAAAACCAGCACATCTTACCTCTTCTTAGATTTCATTTGATTTAAGTTAGTTTTACCCTCAGAATAAGATCAAGAGAGGCAGAATTGGGTTGAAGACGAGATCTGAACTAAAGTAAGAAGCCTGAGCGCTGCTGAAAATACACCCAGGGAGATTCACCTTACTTACGGTGCCCAAGGGAATATAACACCATACAGCTTAACTGTTAGCAGCGCAGTTAGTGAGGACCTATACAAGAGCAACAAGGAGTAAAATGCAGAGTATTTCAGCACCTCCTGGCGCCAACGTGTGTGGATATTACTGGCAAAGAAAATACAGCCAGAGAAAGACTGATGCACGTCACACAAAACATCGATATGAGGAGCTGTCTTGCTTAGAAACTCCAAGATCATATACCACAGGGGACAGACTATCAATTTAAACCACTTGTCATAAATGGTTTAAGGGAACGAAGGCTCCGCCTGTAAGATTCAATTATATTCATAAGTGAATCGTTGGGGATTTCTGTTAAATCCCTCATGAATCAGAAAAATTAACCCCTCAGTTTCAAGACAGGTAAGAAACCAAAGCATCTAGCATTTTTCTAAAGAAAATATTATATAAAGAGTTTGTGTCTGTCTCCAAAATACCCTTTTCATCTTATGGAAAGTTTAAAAAAAAATAATAAAAAAAAATATTGTATTTCCAGAATCCAGTGAAAATATATATAAAACAGCCACAATTGAAATTATCTTTCTCCATCACATAGTATGTGAAATTATTAATGACTGTTCTCATTCAGAATAGAACTTTTATTCATTATGCTCAGTCATGAATATTAACACAGAAATCGTGGTGTCAAATGCAGAAATACTGCAATAAGATTGAAAGTTAACTATATTGTTTTTACTATTTTTGTTTTGATGTGAATAAATGGCATTTTGTAGCATAAAACTTCCCCTAATAGACTTTGGCTGCATTAAAACAATTAGTGATTGCCAGTGACCATACGCACCAACAAGAGCATGCAGGGAAAATACTTTGCTTATGCTTGTTGCCCACAAATACCGAAGAGCTGTCATATTAACAGTAATTTAGATGTAGGCTAGGAAACACCAGCTCCTGTTTATGTGCAGTATTCTACTTGAATTTCTTCCACTTTATAGAGCAACAATACAATTAATGCAACTACACATGTTTCCATTGTTCAGAGCAGTATTATTTAATTGATTGAGCAACTTCCATTTTGTGTGTTTACGGTTTAGGAGCATGTCTGGGAGCAGCAGCTGAGGGGGAGTTGTTCCATATCAGCTACTTTGGAGACTTTAAGGGATATATGGCCTTGACGGAGGCTGGTGGATCATCATATATTTGCAAATATGTGTAACGGACATTTCTGCATTATATTTTACAGATAGAACAGTATAGTCTGTTACTGGGTAATGGCAGTGTTTCTGGGGCATTTCCTTTCCTGTGTTTCTGTTGCTAGCAGATTACCCCCCTGCCTTCCATGCACCTGTTTCCATTTACCTATAAATTGATTGAGCAACTTCCGTTTTGTGTTAATTTCATATGTAGTCTGCTCCATTTACATACATGTGTTTAAGTAAGAAACAGAAGCATAGACAGGGCACGGATTTCCAAACAACAGTGTGCTCATTTGTAAATTTTATAAACTTCTAACCTGCACACGGGACAGTTATATTTAAAGAAAATGACCTCTTAAAATAAATCTATTTTTGGTGTGCACCAGCTCGTGATCTATATATGTACAGGGCAAGAAGTCTTGAAAAAACTGAACGAACTTGGTACATTTGAGCAACAATTCTTACCTGTGCCTACGCTTCCTTGGGTGTGAAAGAGACCTTGAACGGGACCGTGACTTTGAAAATGAACGAGATCTTGAACGAGATATGGAGCGGGATGACCCTGATCTGGACTTTGACTTGTTTTTAGACATTTTTCAGATAACCTGCAATGAAAAAAATTAAAATGAACATAAATAAATAGCACTAACAGTTCATAGAAGTAAAAATAAAAAAAAGTCAAGGCAATACATATTTATGCAAAACTAAAAATGTAATGACGTCTATGCTAAAACCACAAAGTGTACAGGAAAGCACATCTGTCATAGCTGTAACAATTATAAAGGAAAGGCTAAAACATCACGAGTGTTTTATTTAGAAAACAGAACAGTTCAACAAGTTTTACTATGTAATATGGCTAAACTTTACTGAAACGGAATTTAGTTCATGAATTCTCCTCCTGTTACTAACCACATGGATTAGTTACTACTGAACAATTAACAGCTGAATCTTGTCTCATTACACAGGCCTTTTCAGACATCATTTTTATAACCAGTGTTTCATAAAATATTTACAAAGCATCACCTGTTGTCCTAAGCTCTACTAATCTTGGGTTACGTATACTGTAAGTGATCATGAGTGCACAGCTGAACCAAACAAATCAAGTAGTCAAAAAGCTGAATGATTACACACAAATGTTAGTGCTATTTGCAAGGCGGCTTTAACCAATTTAGTTAGGTGAACCAGAAATTACAGTTCCCTATCACAATATATTACTAGAAAAACTATTTTTATTGTTTAATTACTTTGTGGACAACATTTAAGCCTTTAATCACTTTTTTTTCTATATTTTGATAATTACTTGTTAGATGTCATACTTACAGATTTATAGTTTGTCTGTCAAAATAAAAATATACTGCAACTATAGAAAGCTGGCAGCTTGCATCTACAAAACATTAAGCTGCTTAAATGAAATGGAAACTCTTTCAAAGTACTTATTTTATAAGGAAACCTAACCGCACCTCCGATATTTTTAGACAGTCAGCAATTACAAAAGCAGAAAAAATGGAATTTAAATTATAGAAACATCTAAGAATTTACAGGGTAAATAAAAACCTATTTTTTGGCAGGTTTAAACACAGAAATATGTTTGATGGTTGCAATTAAAAACAGAGATATAATCAATATATAGATGTAATTTTGCATAACATGTAACATATAAAATTGTAATCATGGGTGGACTTAGTATCAAACAGTTAAATGTAGCAGCGGGAAAGGCTGAAGAGCTACCCTTCAAGTTAGATACCATCATTAATGCTTTCCAAGTCAAGCCCTGCAACATCCCTATAGAACTTGTGTTTCCAGTTTAGTATACAGTATTTTTTTTTCCAAGCTTTTAGCTCCCTGGAGCTTAGCTCACAAGAAAAAAAACAGCAGGTGAAAGACTGAAACCTGTTTATTGCTTGGATACCCAAGAGAAACTTTAATGCATCTGGGGACATAAAGTAGGAGAAATTGCCTGAGAGAGAAAAGTGGTCCCCAGGGCTCCACCCAAAGAGTACAACTACAAATTATAGAAAAATAAAAAAATAAAATTATATACATACACACACACACACACACACACACACACACGGGAAAAAGTTATCACATATAGAATAGGAAATTGGGTTGCAAGAGTAAGGAAAAAAATTCAGAAAATGTATAATGTTTAATGTGTAATCATTAATTTAGTTTATTACTGAAACAAACCATACATACTGCCAGGTGGTTGTGGTTATGCAAATAATATTTAAATAAATATGTCTCAGTGTTACAGGAATCCTGCGTTTTTTGCTTAAAGAACATGCAAAACTGCACAACAAATAAAATGAGTCATTGCAAATAATGAAACACAGACATACGATTATTATCAGATTTCTCACAAACAGACGTTACTAAAAAACATTATCTAATGTATGCCTGTGAGTATCCACTATATTTAACAAGTTTTCTTGAGCATGTAACACCTACAGCAAAGTTCAAAGTATTTTCAAAAGCATGGTTGGGAGGGGCTGATATATTTACTATATGATACAAAGTACAATAGGAGAGGAATACACTGCAGCAGAGCAATCATTAATCTGCTAAATATAACACAAATTTTTGTGCAGATCAACCATTTAAGATAAATAAAAGCATCCCACAACTTACAGTTCATAGAAGCAGGAGAGATGAGAGATCCTCACAAGCAGAAAAAGAAAGGTCAACTTTCCTTCCTGGTTTCCCATACAAAGAGTTTTGCAAATGTCCAGGTTTTAAACTCCACCCATGAATCTATTAAAGTGGTACTTCAGGTTTTCTTGTTTGTTTTTTATTTTTATTAGATCATAAAATGAAAATCCATAAAAATATATGTATATGTTGCACAAAGCATATTCTGCATGGTAGAGAATGCTTTATTTCCTGGTCCGGTTTTTTTCTTCATGCTTTATTTTCTCTACACTGCCACACACCTCCCCCGGTTTATTATCCAGAAGAGATTATAAAGCAGAATTAACACAATGTTTAATATTAAACATTAAAAGTGAACAATATAAATATTAAGTTTTTTACCTTTAAGTAAAATATTAATCTCCATTATTTTTAACAAAATCTACTTATACAAAAATATACAGAACACAATTTTAAAATAAACTCTTAAAATACTTGTATGTAGTAGCAAAGGCAAAAAAATACATCTAAAATCAGACAAGCAAATAATTTCAGATTATTAGTAGAAAAACATTCAAGGGAATGTCATTCAGTAATGTTCTACTTTTAAGACTTGATTGTGTAAAAGTTCATGGTGTTCTGCCTTTTAAGTTAACAGGTTTGTACCAGAAACATGTTGGTTCAGTGTATTCCAGCCTGTTTGCACAGTGACATAACTGTTCTGCAAGAGTACATTTTAGCCATTAAAAAAAAAAAAGATGGCAAAACATAATTAACACAACTTTATCTGGATAATAAATATACTTTGTGTCTATAACACTACTTTAACTTCTCTGTATGGACTGGTGTGTACAGTATTGCCTAGCCCAGCCTATACTATTGGATTACTTGGATACTATGGATTAGGCCCTATATTCTTAAGCACTATGTTTAATTGTATGTGTATTCATAATATTGGATAGTTTGACAGCAGTTTATGAAAACTAGAATATGAGAGTTCCAATGTACCATCTGTTAATTTTGTACAGTTCTGAAGGTAATTCCCATTAAACCGCTATACAAAATGATACAAAATGACACACACACACTCTCTCTCTCTCTCTTTATCTATCTCTATCTATCTATCTACACATACACACACACAAAATGGTCCAAATACAACCAGTGGTACTAGTGCCACTGGTTGAGAACCCCTGCTTTAGGGGATGAAACAGGGTAATTCAGATTCTTGAAATTCAGCTATACACCCATTGCTGGAAGACAAATATTCAAAAAAATTTACGTTAACTCATTCTAGAAGAGTGAACACGCCTTAAACTTGGTATTCTTATGAAGTACTGTTCTTGTCACAAAAATCAAGCTGGGTATAAAAACCCACTGTAAATGTTATTTTTTTTTCTTCTTCAAAGGACAACTGTGCATAAGACATGGCAATACATGCTCTTACCAGACTCAACGTACCC
>WWET01003900.1:59189-73193 GCA_011038615.1 Limnodynastes dumerilii | reverse complement strand
ATATAATATATATATAGCAATACACAGTAAATTAATCCCTCTCCTCCTATCCTATTATTATGTTAAGCTTTAAGCTTCCCTCTACTCTAGCCCATACTATTCTATTGTATGCATTCACACCTCATTCACACTCTATTTATAACCTATTAACCCCTTATTACCAACCCTGCCTCCCGTTCACACCTCATATACTTTACCTTGCCTTTATCTTCTCCCCCGCTGCTCTGCCGACACCTTCAAATAAAAAAAGAAAAAAAAATACAAGCCCAAAAACCGCAACCCGCGGCCAGCAAAAAAAGCCCAATTCCGCTTGTTATAAGCGGACTTGGCAACTATGCGCCCAAATGTCCTGATTTGAGCGGGACAGTCCCGCTTTCGGGGGGCTATCCCGCCCGCCTCACAACTTGACAAAGTTGTTGTTTTTATTTGTTTTTTGTTTTTTCTTAAGCCCCGCCGCGCTGTATATGTGGCTGGGCTTTTTACAGCACTCAACAGGTAATACAGGGCTTCTACGGGAGCCCTGTTGGACCAAATCTCTTACTGAATGACAGTGTACAGTCACTGCCATTCAAGTAAAGGGATTTGGTCCTACAGGGTTCCCGTAGGAGCAGAACAGACACCGCCCGGAGAAAGAGGGAGAGCCTCACAGTAAAAGCACCGTGCAGGAAGGCAGAGGACATCACAGGTAAGTAAGAAAATAACTGGTCATGACATGAACATGAAAGCTAGCACTGTCATTAAGATGGAGGCTGGCACTGGCATTTGGGGGCAGAGATGGAGGCTGGCAATAGGGAGCAGATGGAAGCTGGCTCTGGCAGTTGGGGACAGACATGGAGGCTGGCAATGATAATAAGGAGCAGACATGCTGCAGGCTGGACATATAATAAGGGGCAGACATATGGAGGCTGGACATATAAAAAGAGGCAGACATGGAGGCTGGCCATAATAAGGGGCAGACATGGAGGCTGGACATAATAATAAGGGCAGACACGGAGGCTGGACATAATAATAAGGGACAGATATGGATGCTGTACAAATAATAAAGGGGCAGATATGGAGCTTGGATGTATAAACGGGCCGACGTGGAGACTGGACAAATAAGGGGCAGACATATGGATGGCTAAATTATTAAAAGAGGCATGCACTAGGCCACACCCACTTTTCCCAGACATGCCCACTGGGTGATTCAAGACACACCCCCTCTACCAGGCCGCGAAAATTTGTCCCTCTTTACAATTCTCAAATGTTGGGAGGTATGATGTCATGTTATATTCATGTCATTCCAGCACTCAGTGTCTCCATTACGTGTCTCCAGCTCCCCAGTATCCCTCATCATGTATCTCCAGCTCCCAGTATCCCCCATCGTGTCTCCAGCCCCCCCCCCACAGTATTCCCATCATGTCTTTCCATCCCCTTAGTATCCCCATCATGTGTCTTAGGCTCCCTGTATCCTCCATCATGTGTCTCCAGTATCCCCATCATGTCTCCAGCACCCCCCATTATCCCCATCATGTCTCCAGTATTCCCTCACCATGTTTTCCAGTCCCCCAGTAGTCCCAAGATGGCTGTGTCGAGTCCCTTCTCTTCTGCCTAGCAACAGTCTGATCCCCTGCCAACATCTTCACTTTATCTCTGCATTCTGGAAGTTCCTGCCACAGCTTAGATGGCAGCCGGATCCTTCCTATTGACCTGCCGCCGCCGTCTTGAATGTGGTATGGACTTTTTGAATGCAGAGATAAGGTGGAGATGGCGGCAGCGGGTCCCTTATAAGCTACCGCAATCTCCATATTCTGCACCTTACTTCTGCATTCAGGAAGTTCCTGCCACATTCAAGATGGTGGCGGGGTCCATAGGAAGGACCTCGGCTGCCATCTTGGATGTAGCAAGAACTTCTTCAGTGCAGGCAGGAGGAGAGGGCGGTGGCTGGCGGAGGGTCCCGATAGAGGGAGCTTCCTGCTGCCGGTAAAGGTAAGTAAAAGAGAACTCACAGGGAGGAGGGGGGAATGTGTGGTTTTTTTTTTGTTTTTTTTCTGAACCTTATCGTTGGGTATGCGCAGTAGCGTCTCTCCGTGTGGATGCTACTGCGCATGCGTATAATGGTGAGGAGAAGGATGGCTTTTATATAGATAGACAGCATTAGGGGGCTCTAAATGCTGAGCGCTATTTATAAATAACTTGCCGGCAGCTTAAAGCTAATCACTGTTGTCTTCTGGTGCACTTGCTATGATTACAGCATTGGACTATTCCTAGATAATTATTAGTCTATAACAGTGGCAGGGCTGATTGAACCACAAAGCGGTTGCCTCACAAACTATACATTTATGGAATAGTCAGGATATGCTGGCTCTTGCGTTTCCTCCCGTGCCAGGATGCTTAAGCTTTTAATGGCAGCCTGGGCTTGCTGAGGCCTGTAGTGTAGGGGGTATTTTAAGTTTGATTATGTTTCTACGGGTGAATTTTGATTTACTTTTTTAACTAGGTGTTTGCAGCCATATTGCACACAGTTGACCTCGAATACCTAAAATACAGCATCACCTACATTGCGCTGTGCCTGTTTTCCACGCAATGTGTAAGACTTAAAATAGAATTAGATGAAGTTGCCCTGTCCTATTGAGCAGGGAACTGAATCAGTGCCAATAAACAGTACAAAAATATGATGTTTGAAAGGTTTATTTCTGAATTACAGATAATTAATGATGGGGTTTTTTAGGTTGTATTTGGTTGGTACTAAAACATTGTGGATAAACTTTTATATGAGCACGCAGTGCTCAGTATTTCAGTGTTGCTGGCTGCTCTGCTCCTTGAGACTGCAGTAACTAGACCCTTGCTGAATGTTTTTAAACCAGGAACTCATATGTGTGGAAGGAGCAATTTGTCATAGGTTGTTTACCACTGGTCTAGAATAGGCATTCTTAAACCTACCTGTTCTCAGGGACTCCAAACAATGCATGATTTCCATGTCTCCTTGCTGGAGCACAGGTGTGCTCATTACTCACTAATATTTGAAGGATCTACAGGTCATTTTATCAGTTGTGATTAGGAGGACATGTGGAAAACACACTGTTAGGGGTCCCTGAGTACAAGTTTAAGAACCCCTGGTCTAGAACAATATTACCCAACCTCAGTCATGAGACACATATTTTCCAGATCTTCTCACAGAATCAAAAGTGATATAATGAGTGCCACCTGTGAAGCTTTTAAAAATTTGTTGGTCAGTAAAGAACACACCTGTAGTCCTGCAAGGACAAGTAGAAAACATGCACTGTTAGTAGTACCTTATTATTATTAATGCTTATTTATATAGCGCCACAAACTGCCCGCAGCACTTTACAGAAAACCCTAGACATTTACATTAGTCCCTGCCTCTATTAGAGCTCCATACTAAGGTCCCTGACACTTTCATACATACACACACACTAAGGTTAATTTACTCCGCAGTCAATTAACCCACCAACAGGTTATTGGCGTGTGGGTGGAAACTGGAGTACCCAGAGGAAACCCTTATTTTATATTTTTCAGATTATTTTATGCATGATGTTTTTATGATTCTCATATTAGTGTATTTAATAGTATGTTTTATTTGAATAAAAAATAATACTTTTCCTATTACTTTTTCTTATTACGTGTACTTGATCCCCTATAACAGGAAGCGCTGTGGATTCAAGCTTGCTTTCTACAGACTTTATACATACCTTTGGATTTTTTCATAGTGAGATTACTTTATAGTGAGATGTCTATTGCCAACATCTCAGAAGTGTATTTTAGCGCTTATCCTTATTTATAATTGACAATTTTTGGGGGATAGGTAGATACCCACAGTATATAGGATTAGCTTGCTGATTATTCCTAGCACAATTTTTATCTTCCTCACATAATTATTCCAAATTTTGTAATTCGTCTTGTCATCCAGAATTTCTAATATTTAACCATATTTATTAAAGTTTTTTCATATTATTGAGGTGTGGTTAAGAAAGCTGAGATGCCGATATATCTAAGATATTCTGTAAATCATTGTTGCCAGCTGCTGTCCTTATAGACATCTTAGGGGATGATAGAGGACAGATATTTATGAATACTTATTTTAGACAAGGCGCAGAACAGAAATATATTGTTATCCCCCTTTACCAGCCTGTTAGACTTGCATACACATCTAGCAATACACAAAAATAATATATGTGGACCGGATTCAGATTTAAGAAGCTTTTCCGTGCGTTCATAATAGATCCGTACGTTAATACAAAATAAGTACGTGTCGTAAAAGTAACGAATTTTGGAACACTTCCGTGTTGTGAAAGCAACCTTATCATTAGCTCATCATTCCAATTACGCTTCGTAACTCCATGGTTTGCACATGCGCACTAAATAGAAATCACCCCACTTACGCACTTATGTAAATTACCAGACGTTCTTCATTCTGAATACGGTCTAGTGTGAGTATGTATGTGTCCTGGACTCAAATTTACAGATACCAGAGTTTTACTGCAGAAGCTAAAATTTACATTTCATACCATTTTTATCTTTCCAGTTGTAATCTATCAATTAATAATATTTAAAAAACAGTGTGCTATTGCAGTGCCTCTCATGACAGTCCAATCCATTATTCAAATCTTATTTACCCTTTTACAGCAAGTGATCTGTACATTTACGTTTACAGGGACACAATATGTGTTTTTCAAAATGTTCTTCTGATCATATCAACAGATTATTGTCCACCCCACAAGGATTAATTGTAAAGTATGTATAAATAATATCAAACTTTTTTCACTGTTTTTAACTTTCAATTTAAATTTTTTTGACTTTTCAAAAAACGAAAAAGAACAACAAGATAGTTACAATAAACCTTGTCCAAATATAGTACCTGATTCACACTTAAGAAGCTCCAGCTTCTTAAGTGCAGAAACTCCCAAAATGACCTAATACGCATGCTGGTCATTGTATGCAATGTTGCTTTCTGTTGGTTCCCTTGCCTGCTGTTGTGTTTCCTGTCTCCTGCTGACTAATTCATGCAAAACAATATAGGGAGCACTGAAACAATGGACCCTGAAGAACCAATAAAAAGGTGCACTCCAAGACACTAATTACCACATATTCAATACTTTATTACAAATAATCCCCAAGTATAATTATATCCACAATTAAAAAAATAACATCAGACAACATATAGCACAGTAAACAAACATATATCTAAAAACAACAGGCAACGACAACACCGTCCTGTATCTCTTATTGAATCTAAAATGCCGCATAAATGGCCATATCTATCCCTGTACTTAAAAAGGAGAAATCAAAAGAATAACCACCTCACGGTAGGACTTCACCCTCATAGGGGCAGCTGGCTGACCCTACCTGAGAAAAGCCATATAACCATCAAAAGGGTACATAGGAAATACATGTAGCAGATGAGACAGTTGAGAGGTACGGGAATCCAGGAACGGTGAGTCGAAGACAAACACCGACACGTGTTTCGCAAACCGCTTTCTCAAGGTGAAGCATCTAGAGTGGAGCGGCTTATTGCGCTGGGAAACGAGCTGCAGGCAGACTGATTGGTTCGGGCACCAGTGCAGCTTAATTGCACAGAATGAACGCTGTTCGGGAGGAGTATATTGCAGAGAACATAAATCCTTAAAGTAACAGAGGAAGAAAAAATCGTTACAAACAAAATACAAAGTAACATCTTGCAAAACTATAGCATGTTGATTCCGGACACCAATAAAGTCCTGTTACACATATATAAAGGTATTTATATTTCTCAATTGATCATTAGATTGTATTTTATTATATGCTGTGATGCACTCTACCACTGAAAGATCCCACATAGTGGTAAATCCACATCTTATTTTATGTTATATCATGTAGAAATATGTATCATAGCAAAACAACAGTATTAAAGTGGATGTACAGTTACAATAGAAAGCACATTCATATGTCAAGTAAGCATAATAGGTACAAAAATAAAAATATAAGTAGATCTACTAAGAGTAACAGCAGGTCTCCTAGTGTTATCTCCAAGGACATTATACATGCCTCATTGCCATAATACAAAGCAATTGATATGCACAAAAAGTAGAAGCTTAACCAGCAGAACAGAGAAGATCATTATATAAACTAAAAATGGTAAGGGGTCACATTACTAAAAATGGACAAATAAAATTAAGGTAAGATATTAGTTATGATCTTTAATAAGGTCCAAAAAGCCAATATATGATTATAATAACATATCACTCAAGAAAAGATAAACCACAGTTATAGTATTGTATTTAAGTATGTGATTAAGCATTGATACTCATACTTCCAAATACAATAGTAAACCAGAAACCAATGTAAAAGGTTTAATAAAAAAAGCCCCATATTCTTTTTTCCGCTTAAACCATTAGGGAAAACAGCATTCATTAAATAAATATACTTTGCTTCAATCTGTAGTAGACTTTTTGCCACACTATTTGCCTCCTCTATTACTTTTGGGGAGTTTATACATACCAAACATAGTCGTGCCATCAAGGCAGCTGTTATGGCAGGTTAAATAGTGTTTAGCCACACTAGAGGGCGAAATGCTATCTTTTGTTTCTTGGCATTACGTATGTTCTGAGAGTGTTTGCCAAGTCTAACTCTCAAAGAGCGACTTGTCATTCCAATATATCTCTGTGAACAGGGGCATACCAAACAATAAATGACACCTTGGGTTGAACAGTTTAAAAAAGATGGTGGGCTGTATGCAGACTCCCGGGCGTATAACATATACGTCCGGAGTTTAACGTTTTGACTACTGCGCATGCGCAGTAGTCAAAAACATTAAACTCCGGACGTATATTTTATACATCCGGGAGTCTGCATACAGCCCGGTATCACATGTTTGTGTCCAAAACAATCAATTAATTCCTTCATAGCTTGCATATATTTGCAAATTGAGCAATGACTACAGGGATATGACCCTGTTACTGTTTGAATCCCATTAGTTGGACTAGCAAAGTGACTTTTCACAAAATAGTCTTTTAAGTCCTTTGAACGGCACCAGCTAACACTGACTCTCTCACCTAACTTCTCGGCAAGATCATCGTCAGTGTACAGAATAGGCAAGTGTTTAAGATCTGTTGTATTTGACGCCATTGACTAGAAAAATTTGTAACAAAGGGTATCTGATTATCATTCTTACGTGGCTGCCATAAATTAATTGATTGCGATTAAGATTTCTAGTCTCTCTATATGCTCTTTTAATAGATCTCCTAATGTAACCTCTGTTCAGAAGCCTCATACTTAAATCATGGGCCCTCACCTCAAAATCTTCATCAGACGAGCAATTACATCTTACGCAAGAACTCACCATGAGTAATACCACATATAGTGGCAGGAGGGTGAAAGCTACTTTCAAGTAAAAGACTATTTGTGGATGTATTTTTTTCAATGCATGTCACTTTGTAAAAGGCCATCTTCACCAACTTTTATAGTTATATCAAGAAAGTTTACACTTGTTTTGTCTGGGTTAGGCGAATGATCAAGTAATTTGCATTAAGGACACAGATGAATTCTTCCAACTTACTTTTTGGGCCCTCCCATATCACAAACACATCATCAATATATCTGGAACACAACGCAATTTGAGGTAAAGAAGCTTCCAGTTTATATACATATTGGGTCTGATCCAGACCTACGATGTTACACTGAGCGGTCTAACGCTCAGCGTAACATTGCTGCACACCCCCGACACTCCCCCTTGCTATACCATATTAACACTCGCTTACGCTGGCTGAAGGCTACCCTAACTTCAGACGGCATAAGCGAGTGTTAATACACTGGGACAGCGGTGTTGCAACGCAAACTCCACCCTCCCAGCCTCATTACCCTCCCTCCCCCCGCCTACCTGCACTAACTCCAGCGTAGTAACGCTGTTACTACGCTGCTGCTACGGACGCCCGATCGTTGATCGGGTGTTGCCATAGCTACACCGGGCAACATCTGCCCGGCGCATGCGCAGAAAGGCTTTTCAGCCGATTTTACGCCCGCCGTAGTTAGTACGGCGAGCGTATATCTGGATCAGGCCCGTTGAAACTCCCATTATCCTAAAAAAAGATTTGCGTACGTCGGAGCACAAGTCACGCCCATTGCCGTTCCCTGTAATTGAACAAAAATGTTTTTATCAAAAGTGAAATAGTTGTGGGATAGCACAAAAGATAGGAGTTCAATCAGAAAATTAGAAAATTCTCCATTGTCAAATACTGACAAGAAGTGTTGAACAGCAATTAGGCCCAGCTCATGTTTGATGCTGGTGTACAGGGCTTCAACGTCCAATGTGGCCAACCACATTTTTTCACTAACTGAGATACCATTTATGTTAGTGAAGATATCGGGAGTATGCTGATATAGGATGGTAAGTTATAAACAAAATCTCTCAGGTGAAAGTCTAGAAACTTTCTGTCGGGTTCTGTAAGACCACCAATCCCGAAACTATGGGCCTACCTGGTGGGGTCTTTTCGTCCTTATGCAATATAGGTAATAGATAGAATGTGGCTACACTAGGATGTGAAACCTGTAGATATTTAAAATCTTTATCAGATATTGCACAACTCCCCCTAGCTTCCAAAATTAATTTATCATACCGCATAAGGAACTTCTTGGTTGGATCATGACCATTTTATAACATTGTTCATTTAGAAGTTGCCTATATGCCACCGCAGTATGAAAATATATTGGACAAATGACCAGGTTACGTCCTTTACTTGAGGAATTTATGATCGTTTTCCACTAATTGATTTCAGAAATAGCTTTACGTTTGTCAGTAGTTAAATTTAAAGGAAAAAACTTTTCACAAGTTCTTCTGAATAGCTTATCAATATCTTGGGAGACAGCCTTCTGAAAAACAGAGATGATGGACATACAGAGTAATCAAGACAAAAGCTAGATTTAGCTTTCAAAGTAGACAATATGTTGAAAGTGATCACATTTTCTTGGCCCAAAGACTCAATGATACGTGCACTTTCTTGTTCTTCAGGAACAAGAAGAAGAGATGGTTCCTAAATAGCCTGATGATTTTCGCCAAATGATGTAGATTGCGGACCTTAAAAAACGTATACAATAGTAATTTACGAGAAAAAAGAAAAAGGTCTTTTTCAACTGTAAAAGGGTCAAAGTTTGTAGAGAGTGAGTAGGATAAGCCTTTATTTAAGACAGATAGGGGGGGTCAGTTCAATAGAAGAGAGATTGACAATACGCAGTGAATCTAACGCTTCTTTTGCGCCACTGTGCTCTCGGGTGGAAAACCCCTGCCCCTCCCTCTTTTGCTTATTTGCTGTTTTGTGTCGTACATGATGCCCTCTTCTAACCCTCTTTGAGTCGTGTTTGCTCTTTATTGCCTATGAAAAAAAGAATTTAGTAGAGGATGTTTCTACAACACAGCGCAATAAACTATGTATATATAAAAAAAACTATAGGTGATTACCCCAAGCAGCTGTTAGTGTTCAGATTACAGGTATATCTGAAATTTAGCAAAAATATAAATAAAATATGGTGAAAACAGCGCTGAATTGGGCCTACTCCTAAAAAACCAGACGAAGAAAGGGGAAACACCCTCTTTATTTGTATCTGTGTTACTAGGGCGGTTCTGTGATGCTTCACTAGGCAGATACGCATATTTGGGTGGAGAGAGGCATTTAAATGACCAAATGAAGGCACTGTTATGCAGTTAAGTTCCTAAGTAGACGCCCTAAGCATTCAAATGCGAACCTACAGTTAAGGGAGCCCTATGGCACTCTTAAGTCACATAAGAACCTGAAAACCGGGGGTGTGCCGAGTTTCATTGCTATAAGTTGCGTATGTTTAGGAACCTATCACGTTCTTAAGTGTGAATCAGGTCCTTAGTAACTCTTTACCATATTTCTCCATGTATAACAAGCTCCCTTGTATAAGACGCACCCCGTTTTTGGAGCCTAAATTTAAAAAAAATTATTTTTTATGGATTTTTAAAATATTATTTTTAGTCTTACTTACTTAAAAATCGGGTGCGTCTTATACAGGGGATCAGGGGATGCAACATTGAACTTACCTTTGCTGTCCCTCTGGCGGTGTCAGGCTCTCCCCCGCAGCTCTGCCTAGCTGTCTCCCCCGCGGTGCGCGCTGCACAATGACGTTGAGGTGACCTTAGGTCACACAACGTATTTGTGCAGTGCGCGACGCGAGGGAGAGAGCCAGAGGCACAGCTGCTGGGGAGAGAGCCTGACACCGCCGGAGGGACAGCAAAGGTAAGTTCAATGTTGCATCCCCTGATCCCCTGTATAAGACGCACCCGATTTTTAGACCCATTTTTTGTCTAAAAAAGGTGCGTGTTATACATGGGGAAATACAGTATAATATACTTCTAAAATGATCTTTATAAACTAATCCTAACGCACTATAAAGAAATTAATATCCAACACTTATATATAGATAATATAGATCATATCCCATTACATTCTTTTATAATACCTTTAATTCTATAAACTATAACCTAATTCTAAATTACTTTCATCACTAAGAATAAATATGATCTATTACTATAATACACATACAGTACACTGTTTAGTCCACAGTATAACAATATACCTCACTCTCTGGCCAGGTTATTGTTGGGGCACATAGCTACTTCTCCATTAGTAATGTGTAAATTTATAATCTCCAGACTTGTGTCTCCATTACACCATTGCTGCAGATGACATATTTTATACATATATGTATCTTAGAGTCTCATCCAGAGGGTTCCTCCTGAAGATGATGTCTCTCCCCTCAGACGCTGTTTCTTCACATACAATTCTCTTGTATTATAGATGCTTTTCTCACAAAAGCCAGTCTCCCATATAGCTTTCCTATTTATATATAAAACTTTTAATAAATGAAATCTCAATATTATATATATGGCTTGTCACAGATCAGCCTCCATATTGTTCTCCTCCTCTCACATAAGTCTGTCTCCTCTCACCATCACCCTGGACTCTTCTAGAAAAACCCTTATTTCTCCTTCCCCAACTGTAACTGTCACTTTCCCTGCCGCTGGGGCCTCTGGGATATGTAGTCTCATCCTGCACTGGCTTCTATATATGTTTTTTAATCTCTGCATAGCAACAGATGTTACACTAATATATCCTGAATCTTTGTATCTAAAGAAATTAAGATAGCGTAAAGACTCCAAAATGTGTTAAGAGCGTCCACAAATTCACAAATTGAAAAAAAAATTCAAGTGCACTAATTCAATATTGATATTCTGATATATATGCAGGTCTAAGACAAGAGTCCGTAACTGTAAGATAAAATCAACAGGGTTGGGGCATAGAACCCAAAAATAATTATGTGGGTAACTTTAAATAAGAACAAAAATCCCTGAAGTTCCAAATCCGATGAATTAGATGAACTGAAAAAAACTCCAGAATGTCAAAAAGCAAGCATCCTAATCTTGAACTGTAAAAACTACAAAATACAAAAAGGGAAGAAGGTCTGTTGAATCTCAATACAAATCAAATGTGAAGTTCACGTGAGGATTTAACCTTTGATGCCAACCACAGAGGGCTGGATACAAAATTTCTAGTTCCTCAAGATTATTTCACTTCTGCTTTTGTGTTTTTTGCAGATCATTGACTATTTTATTAAGTACTTGCCTTTCAAGAACTTTTTCTTTAAGAATATGTATACCTTCCAACATTTTTTTGTATAGAAAATAGGTACACTTGGGAGGGGAGGAGTCTGTGAAGGGGGTGGGGCTTGCCCCATGAAGGGGTGTGGCTTTACTCTGCTCTCATTTGCATATATGATAAGGTGTAAAATCTTATTTTACACCTTATTATATGAGCTAAGAACTCTTAGGAGAGGGTCTTGTCACGTTACCAGAGCCCTTTTAGCAAGTACAGACCATTAAAAAAAATGGTACTGTGCCTGCTAAATAGATCCAGTTGGAGGGTCTGGGTTATGCACTTCTTGAAAGGCAAGCACTTAATAAAATAGTCAATCAATTAGAGTGGAAGTTAAGTAAAGTAACCAAAAATACAATAACCATGTAAAAACATGGAACTAGCACACCAATTATACCTTGCAAAAATCCAAAAATGTTTTATTAGAATAACAAATCACAGAGCTATATGTGAGATAAATTATTAACTAAGTATCACAAGGAATCTGTGCAATATTAAATTCGGTTCATAATCTCCATGAGGTTACGTTTATAAAAGACAAAGTCCAATAAAGTGCCAATCTTCCATAGTATTAATATCCAATTTTCATGATCAAAATTATAGATACTCAAAAAAGCACAATATGCAAATCACAGTGAAGGCAATCTATGCAGCAAATGTAATAACGATAAACATTGTCACTTGGTGTTATTTAACAATACAGTAGGTTCAGGAGTGCACTATGGGTATTATGGGAATAATGCAATACACACACGTCAGATAAATATAAAAGTATTTATTGTACTTAGCTTCGAGTTTCAATCAAGTATGTTCAGCATACAGAGAAATCCCATCCAGGAGCCTCGGCCCTACAATGGTAGGCTGGATCAGTCCACAGCACTTCTGCAGTCAGTCTGGGCATGGAAGAATAGGCTGACATTCTAGCATGTCATGCTATCCTTTTATACAGCTTTTGCTGGGCTTTCTCCACTAAACTTTTCTCTCTGGAAAAACAATGCTGTTTATGTTTGGATTACCTATGTAATGGCTAACCCACACATAAACAGAATCTGAAACACTTAAACTGTATCCAGACTTTTCACAGAGTTTAATAGGCAAATATGATGTAGGTGTAAGACTTCTTCAATATTGACCAAAAAGTCAGGCTAACAATGACTGGACTTTGTTACATTTAACATGTAAGCTGACATTGCACTAAAATATTTTTCAAAGTGACACAGACCCAATAAAGGTTACTAAACAGCCCCTTGGCTTCAAACCACTCTCGGGGCCGTATTCAGACCACCGGCCGCCTTGCATATGCGGCCGGAGTTTACCGATATGAACTACTGCGCATGCGCAGTAATTTTGTTACGACATCTACGTTACTTTTTGTAACAAATACGGCCTGAATACGGCCCTAGATCTTTATGGATTTTTTATCAATTCACTTTGGTTGATATTTGTTATATTTTGTTATATATTATTTGTTGATATTTATATCCATAAATCATTCAGTTTTTTTGTTGTCATGGAAGCATTGTCCCAATGTTAATGAAGTTCTTTTAATGATCTGGCTGTGATTGCGTAGATTGCGTATATGCGGTCTTTAAAGACCACATATACGCAATCTACATAACGAAACGATACGTAGATTACGTACAATAGTTACTACGCATGAGTAGTAGCTACCTATCGACAAATTACAGCCATGTGTGTAAGCCCTAGTTGAGGATCCAGCCCCTAGTTAGTATCTTATTTAACAATGTCATCTTATGTACACTTATATTGTAATTCTTTTTGTGGAATAAAATACATGTTCCCCCTTCTTTAAACACAATGGGCCAGATCCAGAGCTATGTTTCCATTACTTTTCCTAGCGTAGCGTATATACGCTAGCGTAATTACTATGCACTCCTCTCACCCGTACGTAGTTTAGCCGTCTTAAGCTTTCCAAACACTACCTTAACTTTTCCAAGCGTATCTCCTGTTGGCCGTAATGGCTGCAGTACTTACGCTGCTAAGCATGCCCATACTGTGCGATTTAAATGCCTTACCCCACCTCCGAAGCGTAATTACACATGTCGTATGGCTGGCACACCCCTTCGTTCATCATTACGCTGTTGATAGTAGTCTGGTACGTATGTTCAGAGTTACGTGACGTAACATCTGCCGGGCGCATGCGCAGTACATGCAAAATAGTGTTTTTTACACCTCCGGCTAGCGTAAATACGCTTTGTAATGGGTGCATAAACTATGATATATCCCTTGTCTACCTGTACATGAAATTTGGTTCTGATTATGACTGTATGTGGGGACCTAGGGGCTTGGGGTGTCAGTATCCTTTGGTATGGTGTAGAGGCCCCCCCCCCCCCTCTAT
>WWET01003900.1:0-16747 GCA_011038615.1 Limnodynastes dumerilii | reverse complement strand
GGGTCTACCAGAAGTGGCGGTTTCACATCACCACCAAAAACCCGGGTTTTTGCGAAATGCCGAGTTTTTGATGAAAAACCCGGGTATTTGGTGGTAATGTGAAAGGGGTATAAGTATCAAGACAACTGGTTGGAAGATATTCATTGAGCCGAGTTCATCTACAACAATGCTTGCCATTCCTTAACCTCTATTTCTCCTTTTTTTCTATGTTTATTGGTTTTACCCTAGAGCCAATTTTCTATGTTGTACAACTACCACCCCTTCTCCTGGGACAAACGAGATGGTCAAGAGAATGAAGATCATATAGAAGGAGGGTAACCGATGCCTCCTTTGTACAGTCTTCAGGACCAAGGACAAGGAGGATAAACACCGTTCCAGATGTCCTTTCAGGGTGGGTGGTAAAGTGTGGTTACACAAAGAATATTAGACTGTAACAACCCTCTACATACATTAGGAAGGTTGGTATGCATATTTAAGAACTTTGATCAAACTGAAGCAAGGCTCAAAATTTACATGATATGAGGAAATAATAAAACTAATGCTTAATATTTATTAATGGTTTAGATAGCAACATCATATGACATAGCTTTTATAAATATTAATAAACATTCTGGTTGGTTTCTATGGGCAATATCTCCACTTCTCTTAAGCCACAGTTTAATAAATCTAGCCCTAGGTATTAACTCACATATACTTGGAGTTAAGAGAGCCCTGCTTGCAGGTTTACAATCTATGAGTTAATTAAATATTTGTCACATATTCAAAAAATGCCCATTTGATCCGTAGTTTGGTTCCTTCCCAACTCACTGATTGGATGGCTGCCTGGGAAGGTTGATTTTTAATCTTGGTGGGTAAGTTGCACAAATTGCACTTGCAAACATCTACGCTCCAAATTTTGGCCAAGGGACCTATAGTTTTTGATATCCTCAGGCAGATTCGCACCGGGTTAGCAATATTAGGGGGCAGTTGAAATATGGTATAATCCCCAGACCTAGACAGATCTAACTCAAAACTCTCCTCCCCACTGGATGCATCAAAAACACTAGTGAGAAATGTGTGTGGGGTAGGGCTATTTGACACCAGGGGCCAGATTTTCTAAGCTGCGGGTTTGGAAAAGTGGAGCTGTTGCCTATAGCAACCACTTTTCCAAACCTGCAGCTTAGTAAATGTGGCCCCAGGTGTCAACTAGCCCCACCCCACACACATTTCTCAATAGTGTCTTTGATGCATCCAATGGAGAGGAGAGTTTTGGAGAGCCACGGATGCGTCGGCCAAAGAATATACTTAATACTCTATTCCATATTCCATGTGGTGTTGATGAATAAAAGTGTATTTCTTTTATATTGACTTCAAAGCGCTTCCATATTTTTTTTATTTAGTACCATAAGTGGCAGCATGTCATGTTAATGGCATGACGCAGCATACATAATGTCCCCTCATATACATTTAATAAACATGTTCTCTAAACATACTCTATTCCATGTTATCAACATGTTTATTGGCTGTTATGTGGTCCTTCAACTCAGAACCGGGACTTTGCATCTCAGTTGTCTTCGGAGGAGGGGTATTCCTTGCCTTTTTAAGGAAAGTGGGCCTGATCCAGAACAACGCTTCGAAGCGAATTTACGCGTGGCGGAGACGTAAAATCGCAGTTTAGAACGCACTGCGCATGTGCACCATAGAAAATACGCACATTAACGTAGCGTAATTGTGAACGTATGGCCCATTCACGTATGTGTCACGTAAATACTTACGTGTGGGCGTGCCAAATTTACGCTACTCGAAAATACGTCTGAAATATGTGAAATAGGCGGGGGTAGTATTTAAAGTGTACAGTATGGGCGTGCTTAGCTGCGTAAATTCGTTCAGCCCATACGTACGCGTGCATACGACAGCGGTTACGTTGGAAAAAGTTAAGGTAGGGTTTGGGAAGCATATCCTGACAAAATACGTCAGTGCAAGGGGTGTGCCGAGGGGAGTGTAGCGAACTTACGTGTACGAAAATACGCTCCACGATCTTGACAAAATACGTCCGTGCAAGGGGTGTGCCGAGGGGAGTGTAGCGAACTTACGTGTACGAAAATACGCTCCACGAATAAAAGTACGGCACACGTAGTTCTGGATCTACCCCAGTGTCTTTATTTACTATTGGTGTTTTTTAATGTTATCTGTTCTTTACCATGTCATTTTATGTTTAGTAAAGATTGATAATTTTTATCTCTAAGCTGCAGGTTTGGAAAAGTGGAGATGTTGCCCATAGCAACCAATCAGATTCTAGCTGACATTCTCTACCATATAATAGGAAAGTGAGAATCTGATTGGTTGCTGTGGGCAACATCTCCACTTTTCCAAACCCGCAGCTTATTAAATCTGGCCCTGTGACTTGAAGGATTCCTCTCTGATGAAACCTACTTGAAGTAAACGCGTAAGAGGCTTCACTCATGTGACTTTTAAATTGATTATACTTGGTTATTTTTGAAGATCCAAGTCACCAAAAATTGCATCTCTCATTGGCATTGTTAATATATTAGCATTATTTAAATTTGTATTGGTCTTTTGGAGATCCTGCTGATTAATACAGCTGATGTTACAAGCAGGAAGGATTGCAGGAAGCACTATGAGTGCTTTTGGAGGAATCTAGAATTTTGTGCTGTTCAATGAACCGCATTGTGTGGGATGCATCAGTTTCCTAAGGAGGGTGAGACTGCTCATATCCAACCATTACCTTACCACCTGCATGTTTAACATCTTGCTACAAACAGTATATATGATTACTACATAGCTCCCTATTACACATTGTGGAGCTCAGTAGCAATTATATCTATAACCACATTGTTATTATTAATGCTGTGATTTACTGGGTGACGTATAGGAGCATTTACCATCTTGGCTCTGTATGAGAAGCGGACATATGACCCAGTCCTTTTGTTTTGGAATATTCATTGCCACTAACTGATTTAAGTGTTTTCACAACAACGGTTTCCATTCAGTTATTGCTATAATTTACTTTTTCCTCTTGGCCAGTGGACTTTTACAGTGTACACCATCTGCTATATTTATATAGATAAACTCTGTTTCCACCAGGGACTTACCAATAGAGGATATACCATTATTGAGGACTTTTACCTCACAATATTGCCGTTTATATGAGAGTCAATCTGTTCAATATGTTCTACAAGTAATATATGAGTTATTTCTTACATGCATTTTATCTATGTGTCATGTTTAGAACTGCTATTTCTCATCTAATTGGTGGCATTTTTTATTATAGTCAGTGAGTCTTTCTATAATTTATGGATTTTATTTTTATGTGGTGTTGATGAATAAAAGTGTATTTTTTTTTTATTGACTTCAAAGCGCTTCCATATTTTCTATTTAGTACCATAAGTGGCAGCATGTCATGTTAATGGCATGCCGCAGCATACATAATGTCCCCTCATATACATTTAATAAACATGTTGCCCAATAAATATTTTGTATTAATGTGGCCCAACCTAATGTGCCCCTATCTTTCTATATTAACCTAATGTGCCCCATTTTCTATATTAACCTAATGTGCCCCAATCTTCCTATAGTGACCTAATGTGCCCCGTTTTCTATATTAACTCAATGTGCCCCAATCTTCCAATAGTAACCTAATGTTCCCCGTTTTCTATATTAACCTAATGTTCTCCGATCTTCCTATATTAACCATTTCCAATATTAAAATAATGTGGCCCGTAAATCTTGCTAAATATTACAGTAGTGCTGGTTAAAACATACAAGATATTATCAAACACAATTTTTACTCACATTTCTATAGTCTTCAATCTTGCTAGTAGAGATCGTTGGTCCATCTTCTTCTTGAGGCTGGATCCTGTGAGACAGCACTTCTATGATGTCCCTCCGCAAATCACTCTCTGTCATTATTGTTCCCCTATTTATACCCTCTGACGGACAGTTAATGAAACAAAAATAAATAAATAAATAAACTTAGCATAACTATGGCATAACTACTGTGGATTTAAAGGATATGGCTGCTATAGGACCTTGTGGAGCTGATATATATATTTCCCAATGGGCTACTAACAATGAATATTCCACTTATTGAATAATCAACTAGAGTTTTAAGGACACTTATTTTTTCTATAATTATACCATATAATTATAAAAATAATTACTGGTACCATTTCAGGAACAGGACATGGGTCAATCCTAAATGCTGCTAATAAAAGTTCAGGAAGCCCTTGAACATTACTTCCTCTTACTTAAAAGGCATAACTTTCTACAGAACTGCTACAAAGAGTTCCTGCTATCACCTTTTTCCTAGTCTTCCAGTGTGGTGAAACATGTTGGTTTTCACAAGAGATCTCTTATGTGACTTACATTATATAGAGCTTTGGAAACTGAAACAACTGCAAGGCTTATACAGACAGCACTGCTCTGATTTGTCAGCAAAATTCCTGCACCAACAGAGAAACCCATACCAAAAAAGATTTCCAGCAGGTCCCTTGATCAGTAGTTTGGTTGGCACGACATAAAGATGAAAATTAAATTGTTTAAGATCATGAAATGTTTGTTCTTGATGAGCATTAGGAACAAAACACATTTACAATTGTCTGAACTTATTTTAAGAACAAGAAAGTCAACATAGTACCTTCAGCAACACAATGGGCCTGATCCAGGCTTAATAATGACAGCTAATTTACGAATGCAGCATGTGTAAATCTGGCTGTGGGAAGGCACTGTGCATGCGCACGGCAGATGATACACATCGTAACTCTGATCGTACACAACTTGTGTGTAACTCCGTATGATATCTGGATATATGCTGCTTCAAGCATACACGCCTACATGATTTACAGTCAGATCTTTGATATTTATTTAATCATCTGACATTGTTTCATTGTGTATTGTAAATTTTAGGAAGTTTATAAAATCAAACCACACAATACAATGAGCATTGGAATGATAAAAAATACTGTCGTGTGCAGCTTTTCCACTAATCTGACTTATGTAGACAGAGTGTCCTAAGGTAACAAACCTCTGAGTATTGATACCACCTAACCCCTCCTCCCTATGATTTTACCACCCTTTCTTCTCTATGACTCATTTGTACTATTGTACCGATTATTTTTGTTTTTCTTGGTTTATCTTTCAGTGTGACAGCATCTTGTAAAATTGCATTCTAAACTTGTTTTTTAAATGTTTGTCTTTTATGTAATGATAATAAACACAGTTTACACAAAAATATATATATACAGTTCTATTTTTGTAAGAAAAGAGGTGCCGGAACTCACATCAACTCACGCGCGACCACACGACCAATCACAAGCCGAGCAGCGCCATCACAAACAGTGTGGACGAAGTACGCAAGCATCGGACTCGACACATGAGCAGCCGCATGCACCGTTTTAATGATTTTACATGAGCAGCCGCATGCACCGTTTTAATGATTTTGCCGTTGAAACTTTAAAAACTTGGAAAATCTGCCAAAAAAAGGTGCGTTCTATGACAAAAAAGCACTGTGTGTGTATATATATATATATATATATATATATATATATATATACCTGAGGAAAGAAGTTGTGTCCTCTGAAATGTTGGTGTTGGAATAAATTCCTGGCTTTTCATCCGTATATCAGTCTGAAGAGTGCATGATTTCTTGCTGCATATGTTGTTTCCCTGGATTGCACCTCAGCCAGTTTCTTTTGATTAATGTGGAGTGCCGTTTTTTGCATATATATACCTATGTTAGTCTAAATTGCATTGACGTTAAATAAGCAATAATAAATAAACATGAATACTCAACCTATTTACAATACCTCCCAAAAACATCCCCTTCTTTAGGAGACAATCGGACAGATGGCCAGTTCGACACAGCCTGTATGGGTGAAGTAACTGTGGATAGCTTGTATCTATTCTTTTCTGTGGTTCCATGCACTCTATGGCAATAGTTCTGTGGCAGCTTGTGTAACCAAGCAAGTAGTGGAAATCATCATCAAAGCTGGAATGAAAAAAGCCGGGGCAGTTGACAGGGGATGACAGTTCAATGGCCATGCTCCAACAGCTGAACTAAGAAGGTATTCAGTAGATCTTCTAATTGAGCCTCTTCATGGTGTGATTATGATTACACTCCTTGGCACCCTTGTGCAATTTCCTAATGCCTTCACAAATTTTAAAGGTTTTATATCAGTGGGATTAAAATGAGGTGAGAATTGAAGCATACAGGGCCTGATCCAGAGATGAGCGCAAAAAGTCATGCTTTCCGTGGATGTAAAGCAGCTACTTAGCCAAATTTATTGAATAAGAGTAGTGTTATACACTGTATTATAAATTGTTAAAAAAATTTATGAATAGGGTGAATACTTCAGTATGAATATATGAATGCACAAAAACAAAGTCATTTTTTTTAATTACTGAATGTAGAATTTACCAAATAAAAAATACAGCAGCAGCGATTTCTAACACTTTGTAACGTGTTTGAAGTGTCACATTCTAACGGAAAGGTCGGAAATAGGTTACGAAAGGTGAGCCACCCGGACTTTGGCTCTGGATAGGGTACTTTTGCTTGGACACATCTTTACAGTACATGGGCTTCGATACTCTGCCCCTTCCCTCTTTCAACACGTCTCTCAGAATGCAAGCCACCGGCAATCATGATGCACTCTGAGTCAGACATTACTGCGTGCTTTATAGTTCTGACCATGCACAGTAAAAAAATCTAGCAGTGTAACTTAACATCAGCTGGCAAACACTCACCTCTGGATCAGACCCACAGTTGGGGGTCTTAAATAAGGTGATTTATCAAAACAGAGATGTTTTGCAGTTTTGAAGACCAGTTCATCTGGCGAATGAATTATTTCAGCAGAAATAATTTCCACAGACCTTAAAATCTATTTAGCACAAACACACTCACACATTTCTGTGCATAGTTGTAATAGCTTCATTAGAGGCAAATTGGAAATAACATAAAATTGGGAACATAGGGCCTGATCCAGGCTTAAGATCATTTTATGTACACATGCGTACTTAAGTTATGCGCTATTTAAAATAATGCACCCCCCACCCCTGGCACTACCCTTGCACATACATAACTTAACTCAGCGTTCCCCAACCTCGGTCCTCAGGGACCCCTAACAGTGCATGTTTTCCAGGTCTCACTGCTGGAGCACAGGTGTGTTCATTACTAACTGTCACAGTTTAAAAGCTCCACAGGTTCCGCTCATTATATCACTTGTGATTCTTTAAGGAAACCTAGAAAATATGGACTGTTAGTGGTCCCTGTGGACTGAGGTTGGGGAACACTGACTTAACTGACTTAAGTATTCAGAACCCTACCTTTACTTTTCCATGCATATCTCTGTGCGTACGTAATGCCTTGTCATACGTAAGTGCCTAACCTAGCTTATAATGTACAATGTAAATGCCTCCCTCCACCCACAATGCGTATATTCTGTTTTTGTAGAGATGTCACACCCTTTCGTACGGAGTTACATACAAGTTACGTCTGATCAGAGTTACAATGCATAACATCTGTCATGCACATGCACAGTGCCTTCCCACAGCCAGACTTATGCATGCCGCATACATAAATTGGCCATCGTTATTAAGTCTGGATCAGGCCCATAGTTTTTAAACTACGTGGTTTGAAATTTACCTAGAATTTTAAACTTCTGAAGTAAGAATTAATTTCAGTGAGTTTCATAGAAGCTTCTTATATAATAATAACTGCAACTGCTTGTTTACTGTTTATCTGAAAGTCTTAAATGTAAAATAAATGTACTGAATGTTTTTAAGCTTATCAAAATATAATGTTGCCCATTTTTTTTTGTAATACCGGACACTATTAAGATGTTTTAAATTATCCCCTGATGTTTTCCAATTTAGGATAAAACCCACTATCATTGGAGTTTGTGTATTCATATAAAGGTTAGTAAAATATAAGATTAGTGTTGCTGGCACTTGCAGTCGTTTGTAGAACTAAATCTTTACTGCACCTTCTATTATCACATTCGTAATTTGTAGGACCCCACTTATCTATATGACACTGTCCTTGTCACAAGCAGTGTTGGCCTTGCTAGCATGACACACTGCCATCTATGAATTAATAAACAGATGATGATCATCAGAGGAGTTGGTTAGTTACTAAGGGGCAAGATAACAAAGTAAAACATCATTTTCTTGACGTTTGTCCAGCAATATATTGTGGAGACGGTTTATCAACATCAGAACAGGTACTTAAAATAGAGCTGTTAGATGTCATCAAAATGTTTTTGCAGAGTGACAGTTGGACACTTAATGTGAGCTGAAAGATGACACTGCAGTCCTTAGATCTCCATGAGAGAAGATCTTGGCTGTAATCCATGAAGGTCTGTTACCAACTGGAGCATGGAGACAGATACTAAAATAAGATGCATTTAACTGGGTTTTTTTTTTGAAGAGGGTGTCAGAGAAATGATGATGAAAATATTGCTTTGACTAAGAGTAAATGGAAATAAATATCTTTCATCACATTTTATGATAGAAACATCAATTGATACAGAGCAGTGGGGAAGGTTGGAGGGAGGGGTTTACCATCTGCCCAATATTGAATCAGGAAACACTTAGCATATCTTGAATACCCATACCAAATACCAATAAATCAATTTATTTTCTTAAAAATGACATTTATTTTAAATGTTTTTAGGGTACATTGGACTGGATCCAGACCTACGGGCGCTGACCCGCTCTCGTTGGTAAATCTGGACACTTACTTGTCCAGATTCCACCCTTAACTTCTACGATCACATATGCGGCCTTACAGCCACATACATAGTCGTAACGGGGCTTCCTCACCCCGTCCCTTCCTTACCATGTCTATCTCCGCCTTCACGTTATGTACACCGACCCTTACGGCATCGTAAGAAGGTTATGCGCACAACCTTCTAGACAGAGGAATTACGTACTAGGTTTACGTAATTCCCTTGTCGTCCGTAGGGATGGATCGGGCCCATTGTCTATATATATCATTGCACCCCAATATATTTTCTTAAATATGCCCTCATTCATCAGGTATCACTCAAGTATGGCTGCCCCCTCCTTACAACTTTGCACACTCACCAGACAGTGGTCCAAGTACTACTTGAACACCTAATATAGAATGCTAGCAGACCATTTGTAATTTGTCTCTTGGTTGGTATCGCTGACAGTTATAAACCTGTTAAGAATACAGATGTGGATTAAATGATTACCAATTTTAATGGTTAAGATAAAAAAAAAATTCCGTGTTAGTACAAAGTACATTATTGGGGTCAATAGAAAAGCTGAAATTAAAAATGTTTATAAAGGTCAATTTATACTAATGGCAATGGTTTCTTATTGCTATATATAAGAAAAATAACTAGTAATAAGAAACCAGATCCAGACTTCCAGTTTACATGCAACTGGATTACCACGCATAAATTTCAAAGGGATTCTCAAGACTTGGGCCGCTTCACCCAGACATATATGCATTTACATTTTCACCACTCACACGTGCATAGACAAACCAGGGCCTTCCTTAAGTATTCCAAGTACACTAATACTCTAAAATAGTTCAGAGGTCCAATTGCGATCTTATCTCAACCCCCCACCCAAAACTGTCATTTTCTAAATCCGATGGGTCTTCGTGATGTCTTATTTGTTAGCATGCACAAAACAATGCATGCAATCTGATTGATACACATGGATGTTGGTTAAAATTGGAAGGACAGGTCTTAGCCTTTTGATTCTGATTATGATCTGTTTGCACTATTGTTATAACAATTACATTACTTACTCTATACATATTTTCCTTATACGATTTTAAAATCTCACTTTTTACTACTTAATATCATACAACCATCACAGTATCTTAAGGACTTTGCTAGAGAATTGTGAGTTGGTACAATATCACCATAAAGGCTTTAAGTATATATTTTTACCCTTTTCCAGCTTTATGTAAAAGGGGTTCACATACTGGAGCTGATCCAGATATACGTCCCATCCAGAGTTGCATGTTTCCGCAGAAACACACAACTCTGTATAGGACGTAGGGAAAAGGGGCAGACGTGTTTCCAACAGTCAGAGACGTATGGGCAGAGGCTGCAGCTTGTACAGTCACAGCCTCTGCTAGTTTTCTATGTATGTAAATGTTTTGGGGTTTTTCTAAAGCTTGCATTTGCAGCATTTAAAAACCCATTTAGATTTTTTTAAACACATCGATCATTTTCACATTGGAACTGACCTGCACTTATTACTTACATTACATCCCCTGAGATGGGGTAAGCGTTTCACGGCAATGCAGCCACCTTTTCCTGCTACTGCGCATATTTAAATGAATAAAACACCCCTTTTCTCATTAAAATATTGTTCCACTGCTGCAGTGCAGATGGATGCAGACACAGATGGATGGGAATCAGCGCATCCATTTTACTGTGCTTACTCCTGTTCTAAGCATGTGCTTCCATCAGAACAGTTGGAAACGCAGCTCTAGATCAACCCCACTTTTCCTTTTGTCTTATACTTATATAAAAGGTGTGTTCATTAAGGTCAAGAAATAAATGTAGTTTGTGTGCTAGTTTAAGCAGATTGTGTTTTTTTTGTCTAATGACTTCAGATCACATTTTATGACCAACGTAGAAAATTAGATCATTCCAAAAGGTTCACTTACTTTTTTCTTGCCCCTTATTTCTTACTCTGGATTAAACAGAAAACATGACCACCAGACGTGTTTATGTGTAAAATGATGCTATTTAAGTGGTAGATGAAAGAGTAATGTAAACGTTTAACACTCATGTAACATGATAGATTAGTGAGGCAGAAGTTGGAGAATGAGTGATTAGTGACTAGCCTCTGGTTAATGACAGATTCATTAAACTGAATGTACTGAAATATGGAATAGCAATTATTTCATCCTCTGCCACTTTCTTGACCGCATTATAACTCATTCTCATAAGCCAAGTACTTGCTGTTCGGCACCACTGTTACAGTCTGATCAGCAATAAAACAGGGACTGTATCTGGTAACTGGTAACTTGTGCTCACATAGAACTGTATCCAGACCTCCTCTTCTGCTGTGCATGGAGCCTCAGTGCAGCGGCAGCACAGATCTGAAGCCATATCCCAGCTATATCCTCAATCCTTACGATCCATTATCTCTACCTTCAATTTTGTGCATCATCCTCACTTAAAATAGATAGAGGCTTCTATCTGTACAATTAAAATACTTCCCCCTTCATTTGTAAACACTTCCCATAAGGAAATCTGGATCAGGACAATCCAGAGCCATACTGGAAATGTGGTGTCTGTACAATTTCTGTTCCTTGCAAGCAGAAAAGGTGCATTTTACGTAAGTCTGGATCCGGACAATAGTTTTTACAAAGTTCCTGGTGAACTGATGGATTTGATCTGTGATCAGGACATTCAAACTCTATTGTCCTATTTGTGAACTTGCCACATGTGTGCTAATATTAAGAATGGCCCCTGCCTTACAAGCAGAGCAGTGAAAATGTTTGCTGCTCTGATTTTTATTAATACTCATTTTATTCATATCATTAAAAGTGCATTTACTTCATTAGCTTCTTACCTGGGTGTTTTTTACTCCATGGATAGAACATGGGAAGGGCATAATGGGCAGTATTCAGAGATCCGTCCGGCGATCGGGCTGCAAATATACGCACCTACGGAGCAAGTCGAAGCAGGTTACACCCACCAAAAAATCCAGTCGCTCCCCTTGCTTTCTCCGTGCGGACGTAAAGTTAGACCTGCATTGACTTGTCCTAACTAACCGCACTCACTTCCGACCTTATGTGTCTTAGGTGCATATATTTCCGGCCCTATAACTGTAAGCACTGTAACACTTTCAATCATCTAAATGCTCCCCCCGCCCATTTCTATGCAAAGCCTTTGGTGTGGATTTTTCCACACCAGATTCAGAAGTCCGTCCCTTAGGCATTTCCACTCTCGTCCTCTACGTTGACGGCATATAAAAGTTACTACGCATGCGCAGTTAATTCAAAATTGATCCGATCCTAAAAATACACACAGAACTTTAGTGAAAAACGGATCTCTGAATACGGCCCAATATCCTTACAAAACAGGACCAGATATGATAAAGGATATTGGAGGATTTATTTTGCAATACTAATTTAATTCAATGTAGATGATTGTAATTGTTAAATAAAGGGGATAATCATAACAGACCAGTGCTCTAAGTGGGCTGGGAAACTGTGAGTCGGCTCTGAGTAAGAATACAGCTACTAATAGAATTTTAAGATTCTGTGAGCGGCTGTATTTTGGGACTGCCAACAGAGGAGCCGCAGCTCTGAGCATAAGACGCCAGCGTGACCTAAGGTCACGTGAGCGTCAGTCTGCAGAGCCAGAAGTTCTTTTAGAAAGTAGATGGGGAATGGGGGAGTGGGAAGCTGGACATGAAAAGGGCAATAGGGTTGAATGGACACATATAGAGGGACAATAATTCTCACTGGACACAGAAGGAGGGGCAATAAGGCTGGGTGGACACAAATAAAGTAGGGGGCAACAAGGCTGGCTGGACACAAAGGGAGCAATAAGACTGGGCAAACTGAAGTAGGGGACAATAAGGCTGGCTGCACACAAATAAAGTGGGGGCAATAAGGCTGGCTGGGCACAGGTGGGGCAGTAAGGCTTGGGGGTTACTCATATAGAATAATATATACTCAATAAGACTGGTGGGACAAACAAGGAGGGGACAATAACGCTGACTGGACACAAATAAAGAGGGGGCAATAAAGCTGGCTGGACACAAAAGGAGGGGCAATAAGGCTGGTTGGACAAATATAAGAAGGGGCAATAAGGCTGCCTGGACACACAGAAGGAAGGGGCTATAAGCCTGGTTGAACACACAGAAGGAATGTGCAATAAGGCTGGATGAGAACACAAAAGGAGGGGCAATAAGGTTGGATGGACAAACAGAAGAAGGGGACAATTAGGCTGACTGGACACCAATAAAGAGGGGGACAATATGGCTGACTGGACACAGGAGTAGGGGCTATAAGGCTGGATGGACACACATAAAGAGGGGGCTTTTAAACTGGCTTGACACAAAGAGGAGGCAATAAGACTATTTGCACAAACAGAAGGTGTGGACAACAAGGCTGACTGGACACAATTAAAGAGGGGCAATAAGGCTGGCTGGATACACAAGAAGGGGACAATAAGGCTGGCTGGGCATACAAAAGGAGGGGCAATAATACTTGTTGGACAAACAAACAGAAGGTGTTGACAATAAGGGTGACTGGACACAAAGAGGGAGCAGTAAAACTGGTGGATACAGAAGGAGGGGGCAATAAGGCTGGCTTGGAACAAAAAGGAGGGGCAATAAGGCTGCTTGGAGAAACAGAAGGAGGGAACAATAAGGCTGACTGGACACATATAAAGAGGGGGTAATAAGGCTTGGTGGACACTCATAAAGAGGGGCTTTAAGACTGTTTGGACAGGACACAAATAAAGAGGAGGGCAATACAGCTGGCTGGACACAAAGGAGGGGACAATAAAGCTGGGTGGACACTCATAAAGAGGGGGCTATAACACTGGCTGGACACACAGAAGGAATGTTGCAATAAGGCTGTCTGGACACACAAAAGGAGGAGCAATAAGGTTGGTTGGACAAATAGAAGGACAATAAAGCTTGTCTGCCCCTAGAAACGGCCTTGTGTGGGAGCGATCATTGTTTTTCCCTAGCGGTGACCAGATCAAAACTAATTAAACATTGAAGCATTCAGTGTAGAAATTATGATCCACTCATAACATGCACACAATGTGATTAATCATTGTTGACCTGTTTACTTTGCCAAATTCTAGACACATCTGGTGCTGAAATTTCCATACCCCTACTTTTAAATTTCCATTTCGAGCACTGAAACAGTCTGTTAAAATATCAAATTAATATGTGATCAAAAGGCTGTCAGGGGAACAGGTTAAATGAACCTTGAAAAAAGGTTAAGAGAGTTATCTGGTTGGTAGCTAGGAGGGAATGGTTGAACTTTATTATGGATAAGTCTAAACATAGTCTCATATTTAGTTCACACACCCAGTTAATGGAAGCTGATGGAGGCATTACCTTTCTGCCAAGAATGGTCAGGGCCGATAACAGAACAAATAATGTTTCTTATATTATAAGTAATTCCGGGGAAAGGAAATCTCAGATTGCAGACATAGCAGAGGCATTTGTTGGCCATTACTTCTAATTTTTTTCTAGTTGGGCAGAATATTTAGTTTCCAAGCTAAGAGGGTATATGTTGATCCTTCCCTGGCTTACAGAGGCTAGTAGGGAGCTTTTGGATGCTCCTCTAACAGTGTAGGAGGTTTCTGATGGTATTTCTTCCTTTCCCAACAGAAAGGCACCTGCGGTTGATGGGTTCCATATTGAATTATATAAAAAACACACTGATTTCTTTGTTCCACAATTATTTAAGCTATATGGCAATCTGAAGGAAAGTGGCTCCCTGCTGCAATCCTGTCTGAAGCTCTCATTGTAGTTCTCCCTATGCTTGGAAAGGATCCTTTAAGCATGGAGTTGTACTGACTCATCTGCTTGTTAAATACAGATATAAAAATATTTGCAAAGGTTTTAGCAATTAGATTGAATCAAGTTACTGAGGAAGTAATACGAGTATCAACCTGAGATGGCTATACTCGCATTTACAAATGCACCCTGCATCATATGCTAGTTAATTTAATTGGATACAGCTAAAGCATTTGATTCAGTTGATTGTAAATACTTATGGGCTGTACTGGAATTGATGGGATTTGGCCCTGAATTTGTAGCATGACTTAAACTATTATATTCTGCACCAGAGGCCAGAATTCTGGTAAATGGTTATACATCAGTTACACCCCAGAGGGTTGGAGGTGGGGGATGGAGTAGAAAAATAGCTCTCCATGCAGATGATATCTTGTTGTTTCTTGCAGATCCGGAAGGTTCAATAGCAACTATGCTGCATGGGGTTGAACAATTTGGGATTTATTCAGGTCTGTATATCATTTAGGATAAGTTGCTTGTGCTTCCATCGCGGGGCTCTTCCCCGGTAGTTTCTCCTCCTTTCCTTCTCTTCAATGGGCTAATCAAATGAAATATCTTGGGCTTCAAACCACAAATGAAGTGACAGATTTTTCTAGGTTACATTTGGTTCCACAGCTTGACCACTTGCAAAATAAAGTAAATGCGCATTAGCTAAGTCTCCCATAATTATTCCCAATCACTTTTTCACTAAACTATAGGGGTATTTTATTTAATTGATCGGGGCGGGCAAGAAAACTGATCTAAAATTTAGCATATTGTGCGGCACTAGAGGGTCAGGATGTATGGCACTTCCAAACATTCAGTTTTATTACTCGGAAGCAGAACTGGTGCTACTGAAAGACTTGGGTAGTGGACTCTTCTCATTGAAACCTGCACTGGTCACTGGTAAAACAGTTCATTACAGTGCCTTTTGGCGGGTAATTAACCCAGGCAAGCTCCTGCTATAGTGTTGCAAGTGAAAACTGTCCGGAGTAGAGTAACTAGCATAATGGCAAAAAAAGGGATTGACCCTGTAACCCTTATAGTGTAATAGGTCATTGCTAGAGTTATTGGTACTAGAGAATGAAAAGTTATGGCGGAAGTATGAGATAACCATGGTGAGGCATCTTTTCCATAATAATGGACCTGATTCACACTAAAGAATTCTTCCGATTTTAGGTGCGTATATTTAAGAACGGATGCACGGCGCATGCGTAGTAACTTTTATACGCTATTTGCGTAGGACTTAAGTTTGCAAATTCCGTGCTTATACACTACGAACTTATAATCTGTAGGTTCGTAGTAACATACGCAAAAATGGGCATTCCATGAATAAGTAACTAGGCAGATACGCAGATTTGGGTGGAGAGAGGCATTTAAATGACCAAATGAAGGTTATGCAGTTAAGTTCCTAAGAAGACTCCCTACGCATTCAAATGCGAACCTACAGTTAAAGGTGCCCTATGGCACTCGTAAGTCACATAAGAACCTGAAAACCGGGGGCGTGCCGAGGGAGTTTCACTGCTATTAGTTGCGTATATTTAGGAACCTATCGCATTCTTAAGTGCAAATCAGGTAAAATATCTTTAAAGCATCTAAGCAGAGCGTAGAGGAATACAGCATTCCCTATATGCAATTTTAAGCTATTGAACATATTGCTATTGTACCGTAACAGATAAAAGTTACACTGCATAATATCGGACAAAGAAGGCTCATATCTTATTTGTATGCCTTTCTACTTGCAGGACCTCCAGGACAGGATTTACCATACCTCAGAATAAAGTGGGACGCAGATCTGGGACCAATAGAGGATGAGGGATGGAGTGACATATTGGCGAGCTCACATAGATGCTCTACATCTCTGTGCTTCCACAGTGCCGCCGAGAGGGGGGGGGAGGGGGTACTAATGACCTGAAGAGGGGCCCGGAAATGTGCAGCACTGGTGGCCATTTCACTTAAAAAAAAAAATAATTCCCTTCCCTTATTTTATTTATTTACTTTTAAAGAGCTTGGAGATTCTTTTGTGTTAGGGGGGTAGGGGGGCAGTGGTCCGTTCTCAGCCCCGGGCACAGTCACCATTGGTGTCGGTGGGAGACGTCCTGCAGCAACTCTGGGGACGATTTCCTGACAGGCAGAAAGGCAGCCAATCAGAGCTCAGCACAGGCAGCCAACCAGAGCTCAGACTAGGCAGTCTGAGGAAATCACTTTCACTTTCTGGCTGCCAGCG
>WWET01003899.1:130246-143348 GCA_011038615.1 Limnodynastes dumerilii | reverse complement strand
CCTGCTGATGTTATCTATCGATATCTCCCCCATTACCAATTATTTGTGCTAGCTGCGTTTATTTACCACTGACTATATCTGTATTGATCCATATCAATGAAGAGAAGTGCATTGCTCCCACCTAGACAGTATTGGAACATCATCAAGACATATCCTGATCTGGACTTTAGGCAATACCAGGGTATCTTTATTGCCTTGGATATATAGCTGTGAGCCTTCTGGCCACACTTATCTGTTGACATCCCTTGTCTATTTATATCTAGTCACCTGTGTACAATTGCTCTCAATATATGGTATATATTGGCAACATAGTTGTTATTTACCGGCCGGTATTGGATGTTTTTTATGAATTTTTTTATATATTGATTTTAGTGTTTATAAGATATAAAATTATTGATCTGCAAGTTTGGTATACTTCATTTAATTTTCAAATTTATTATTTTTTCTATTAATGGTGCAAGAGTGCGCAGATACAATAGTTTTGTCTTGTTATGCTTTTTAGGGTGTTGTTGCCACACCCTGTTATCTGCTGCAACTTGACACCATTTATTACAATATATTTGATTTATTTATATGTCTGCATTTTACAAGCGCCAATCCTGAGATATTGTTTGTGGTGGTGTATAGAGCCCAAAATATGAGAATTGTGTCGATGTCCCAATATTTATGGACCTGACTGTATAAAGGACCTTCAGCCCACTTGGATCTAGCTTGCTTATATAAAACAGGCTACATTTTTGTGGCTGGTCCATTGTGCAGTAGGATTTGAGCTACAATGAAGATGTTTGCGTTGAATCGCACCACCAGGTCATGTCCTCTGGCTCCACATTGCTGTGTATAATATAAAATAGTGATGGGCGACGTTCATGATATACCATTCTTATAACTCTTTGATGTCCCAGGAGAGTTGTCAAGTGTGCTGTAAAATTTGATAGTTTTATATGCAATCCCTAATACAGACTTGCATGACTGCTAGAAAATAAATAACTATATAAATTTACATTGTGTTTACAATTTATTGCATTTTATTTGACTTGTGCACTGTTTCTGCAGTGTTCCAGATTTGTATTTTGATTTTAAAAAATTAATTCTAAAACAAAAAAAATGTCAGGTACTTTAAGCAACTTGGATCTAGCCTTCTCTATTTAATTAGGCTAAATCCAAGTGGGCTAAAGGACCAGGTTCATTAGCCCACTTGGATCTAGCATATTTTATATAGTTAAGCTAGACCCAAGTGGACTAAGGGACCAGCCCACTTGGATCTAGCTTAAACCTAAAAGTAATATGGCAACGGGGGCATAGCAGCCACTCAGCAGCATCCTCACTTACAATAATGACACGACGAAAGCAGCCTACAGTCCGTCTGGACGCAGAACGCCTCAGCTCAGCCAATGACAGAGCATGACGAACAGCCCAGACAGCCTCAATGTGAGCAAAAGCCAATAGGAGTTAGTCTTACAGGCTTGGAGAGATTTTATAGCACTAAATGGTTGGAGCGTCTGGCACCACCTACATTACCTAACGTCGGTGCTGATTGGCCTCATAGCTCATGGAACTATCTCATTGGCTGGTTGCGCTGTCAGTCTCACAATAGGTAGATAGTTGTCAATAAGCGGCCAGAGGACGTAGCTGGGTATGAAGTGTGAGGGGGCGGTGCGACAGGTGTTGGGTTATCAGGTAACTATTGCTTGGGGCGGGTACAAGGTTTTTCATGTTTTGTATCTTGCTGTCCTGTGTCTTTAGTTATTTGTGAAAACGGGGGTTGTTTGGCTTTTTTTTAAACATTGACCAAGCTGGGTTATTGACACTGTCATGGCCCGATGTTGTGACAACCGGCTGATCAGCGCAGCGGTTATTTCACCTTTTATATGTACTTGGTGACCCAGCCACACCTGGCTAGCCCATTGTTTTACTAGTATTTTGTTTACAACAGGGTAAAATTAACCCTACACAACTCCATGCTAGCTCTTCAATTTATATCATATGTAGAGCTGCTATTGATTGTATGTATACACCTGTCTCCCATTGCAGGCCCTGCTAATATTCCATATCCCTATATTATAAATAACTGTGCTCCACATGTATCTGTGTAAGATTGCTGGATCAACATCTTGAACATAAAATGTGTGTATATATATATATATATATAATATACATTGGGTTGCATATGACATTCTGGACTGGTCCACTATTGAGCTGATCCTTTCTGCATCAGTTATCCTCTGGTTGGTTGTTTGTTTATCTTTGTGTGTATGTCTGCAGTGAATTTGTTCCTTTGCATGTGTAAAATTTAGTTTTTAAGCCACGACCACTATTAGGTTGAAGCAATTGATTCTGTGATGTTCAAATTTTGGCACCGAAACAACAAACCAGGATTATTTACAAGATATGTTCAACATTTGTACAATATCTGTCAACTTGTATTCTTCCCTTCTTGTGTGACTTGCAAATTGGCATAGTTCAGCTAAACTTATGAGCATTAGGAGGTTTGCAAAGTTTCTTATGCACCAGTTCATAGCTGCTGAAGGTCATGCCCAATTTCTTTTATTGGAGTGACTTTTTTAAGTCACACATTAGCCAATGTAACAAAAAAATAAAGCCACACATACATAATGGTCTTCTGTAAAATAGCTAAGTTTTATCATTGAAAGGGTAGGAGGCACATCAGTGTATACTTCTAGTGCATTGTGTTCATAATCTGAGAACAAAGAATGGACATTAAAGTGAGCTTATTGAACTACTGCAGATGTCAGTGCATGTCTTCTTCATATCTGTATGAAGTGTTTCCTTTATTTGATAGATAAACAATGCTTCCTCATTATTAAAAGATTTATCATATTATACACAGATAATATTTTTCAGGTATACATTTTGTGTTTTGTTTTTTAAATTAAGTTTGCATATAACATTGGTGAATATGTTTACATCTAATTTAATTGCATTGTAGCATGTACATTTCAGATGTATCACGTATTTGACCTTGCAAGCCAGCAATGAATCCACTTTAGTCATACTACAGAAATAGTTTATGGGATAAAAACACTGTAGTTTCATGGTGTTAGTTACTTTTTTTTTCCCCCCTGTATACTATATTTTAAACATGTTGCAAAGAAGCATTGTTTGTTAATTTTAAGTTACTCTGTAGGATTTCTTGAGTACCAAGTGATCTAAAGAAATAAGCAACAATGTTAAGAGACACAATGAAGTCTTGGAATGAGAGCTCTGACATATACAGCAGTGATCAAGAGGAGGAAGAGGAAGAGGAGGAGATGATCTTTGGTGAAAATGATGAAGATCTTGAAGAATTGATGGATTTTAGTGATCTTCCAACTTCACTCTTTGCATGTAGTGTACATGAGTCTGTCTTTGAGGTGGAGGAGCAGAAGGTTAGCATTAAGATAATCCTTTACTGATATTAACCTAGATATTTTGTTTTTATTTTAAAGTGTTTTGCCACAGACTAAAGAAAAATAGCATTTTTTACTTACTTTGAGCTGAAAATAAGCGTATTTTGTGAGTGCACACGCACACCCTCTGCAATTCCACTGCAGATCTTTATCCAAACTACTGTGATGGAAGTACTTATGCAACAAATCCAATTTTGGGACGAGATGCTTCACTTGCATATACTATATTACTGCATTGCATTACTGCATACGCTATATTATTGCATATACTTATAGTGCTAGTTAAAGGCCCGTCGATATGACGGGAAAAATTATTTCATATCATGAGTCCCCAGTATTCCCTATTTATGTCATTCCAGTCCCTCAGTGTCCCCCATCATGTGCCACCAGCCCCCCAGTGTCCTGCATCATGTGCCTTTAGCCCCTTGGTATCCCCCGTCATGTGTCTTCAGCCCCCAGTATCTCCCCATCATGTGCCTCCAGCCTCAGTATTCCCCATCATGTGCCTCCAGCCGCCCAGTATCCTACATCACGTGTCTTCAGTCCCCCAGTATCCCTCATCATGTTTCTCCAGCCCACCATTATTCCTATCATGTGGCTCCAGCCTCCCTTTTTTTCCCTATCATGTGCCTCCAGCCTACCCCGTATCTCCCATCATGGGCCTCCAGCCTCCCCAGTATTCCCCATCATGTGCCTCCGGCCTCCCCAGTATCCCCTATCATGGGCCTCCAGTATTCTGAAGATGGCGGTGGCGGGTCCCTCCTTCGCTACCTAGTACCATACCTTCTCTGGTGCTAGGTTGCAAAGGAGGGACCCGCCACCGCCATCTCTACATGCAGCACCTTACCTCTATATTCCACAACTTCCTGCCACATCCAAGATGGTGGAGGTGGGTCCTACCTATATATCTTGAATGTGGCAGGAAGTGAAATGCAACCAATTTTTACACATCATATTCATGTTTCCTATGGTTGCTTTGATAATTTGATACGTGAACAGTAAATTTCATGGCAATTCAGAGGAAATGTGTGGAAAAATTACTTCACTAAAAGGGTGATAGATAAGTGGAATAGCCTCCCATCTGAGGTGGTTCAGGCTAACACAGTAGAACAGTTTAAAAATGCTTGGGATAAATATAAGGATATCCTTAATTGTAAACTAAATTGAGGGTAAATAGGGTCTAGGGTCAGTATAGTTTTGAATAAAATGGGCAGACTAGATGGGTCATTTGGCTCTTATCTGTGTTTCTATGTATTTCAGTTAAATTTTATTTCTTTACCTGAATTTCTTGAAAATGAATTGAAATTTATTACTACTTTTCTACTAAAATTGCTTTATATACAGTAAAAATTCATCTGCAGAAGCCTTAAGTTGATTTTGGCATAATAAAAAGACCATTAGAAGTTGTTGCTGTTGCAAATAATTCCTAATACATTTCTTGTTTTCTCCCAGGAAAGATTCAAAGCTCTCTTCACAATATATGATGACCAAGTTTCTTTCCAATTGTTCAAAAGCTTCAGACGAGTGAGAATTAACTTTAGTAATCCAGAGGCAGCAGCGAGAGCGAGAATTGAGCTTCATGAATCTGAATTTAATGGAAAGAAGTTAAAGTTGTATTTTGCGCAGGTAATGTATAGTTGTGACTGCAGAGTGCATTCAGTGGTTCAGTGCTTAATTTGTATCTTTTAAATGTTACTGTGTTATTTTGTCCCATATAAATATTTGAATACCCACTTATTGTTGGCTGTCAATACAACAGAGAATCTAAATGTCACTTTCTATTCATGATATATAACAATACTAAAAAAAAAAAATCGTAAACCATTCCATGAGTTGCTTTCTGGGTAAGCCTATTTTCTACTTACTTTACCAGTTCTAGTATTTAAGCTCTCTAAATGAAAACCTTTACGGATTTGTGGGATGCTGCTTATCTTGGACCTCAGACATTTGCTCTTTTGGCTTCTTTTACATGTCTACAGGAAGTTGTCTCTCTTGGACAGCTATAAATATTAATGTGTGAACGTGCCATACACTGGGTGAAGCATGCTTGCTGTGTTCCCACAGAAAATGTTGTAATGTGAAACTGTAGAAAATATTCTCGCTGTAATAAGAAGCTCCCAGTGGGCTCTTAATGGTCATCTAACTGCATGCCTTAGGAAAGCAGATAAAATGTTTCAGGACATCTTTTTATTCAAAATCTCATGCTTTGGTGTGTTTAGGACTCGTTTTGTGTGTAATATTAACTATAGTTTAGCTGTATGATAGGGAAAATATGCTCATTTAAAGTCTACGTTGAGAATTAGGCATCTGTATAGTGGTGTCATTTATTATCTCTCTCGTTTTACTGTTTGTTGTAATGCCGTTTGCACTAAGCTATTAATCCAGTCATTTATAATGTAAATGATATTATCGTGCTTAGAGATCTTGACGTATTCTGTTACTTCTAGAAAGTTACTAAATATAAGTTGCAGTAAATTCTGGCTGAAATAATCATGTTATTTTCTTTAAACCTTCTTAACTGTTGCAGCTAACTTCACCCAGATGTAACCCCTTGCTTCCCAAAACTGTTTGCTGTTTTGAGTATAGTGTTTGAAATGAGTGTAGAATGATGTGTCACTGTATTTGTGTGTGTGTAATTGTAGAATGTTGCTACGAAGTGCCACTGCCTGTACATGTACAGGTGGTTAACAACAAAATGGGCAAAGGAGTGTCAGCAAGTATATGCAAGGAAAGACTTCCACAAAGGAAGTGACTGGTTACGCTCCAGGTGCGTATATTGCACATGTCAGTTGATATGCAGTTGCTCTCCTATTTTTCCTTGCACTTCCTAGTTATGCATGGCTGTCCCAGTTTTTGGATGCGATATACTGCTATTACTCCTTCAGAGTTCCATGATTTCATCGCTGTTTTCATTTGAATATAAAACTGCGGCAAATCGAACAGTCTAATGCAAATCACACCCAACGAGTTATCAAAGACCTCTTGCAACCAGAAAAGCCGTAATTTTGCTTAACCATGCTTGTCCAGCATGTTTATTACTTGTCCTAAGCATGGAATGTCGGTTACATGCCTCATATATGTATGGAAACTCTTGCCTCATATTTTATATATGTATATCTGTATATGGTCTTTGGAAATTAAAATATCTGTGGTCTTTGTTATAATTTGAGATTATGCTTCCAGGCATTTTAAATAATACAAATAAAAAGTGTATTGGTGCTACAATTATGATAGCAACATACTTCTTATAAACAGATAGTGGTTAAAGAATTCACATTCCACCATTGCTTTTTTTTTTTCTTCTTGCTTAATAATATATTCCTGTTACAGAATAAAGATAGAAGACTCCCAGAGACATTTTGTTTCTTTTTCATTTGTAATGTTGCAAACAAGTTTAATAAAAAAACCAAACAAATGTATCTCTCATATTAAGTGAACTTATTTGACAAATTAACTATAATCTGGCATGAGTTAAACTGTACCATGATCCCCAGTGTCACAAAACAAACCCAGACCTCCAACAGGATATGATTCTGTTCGATAGAGCGGATGCCAGGTTTCACTGTGGCTTGATATTACAGTGGGCGGACTTGTGTAGACTTATCTCACTGCGTACAGGCTCCTGACTTAACTGTTTATAAGAAAGTCATTATTGCCTGTGTTTCCTCCCTCATGTTGGTCCTGCATGCAGCCAATGTAGCCTAAGTCTAATTTTTGTATGGCCAAAAAGAAAGTGCCTTTATATTAAAATAGAATTTGTGAAGAGACTATTATAAAGGTAATGTGTTACAGAATGCAATAAGTGGTAGTTGACTGCTTGAGTTAAGAGTAATGGTGACATGAAAAAGGTAGTATTAAATAAGAAAAATATGGAAGCAAAATTTCTTCTCCAGTTAGATATAGTTGTTAAATAGGTTTGTTTGTTTTAGGTCTTTATTGAATAAATATAAAGTGATATCTTTTGTAAAGTTGTGCAACTCCTGCATAAATATATTCCCATCACAGTTTTTGTTTTGGTCTTCACTAACATCACGGGCTAGATTTACTAAGCCATGGGAAAGGAAAGTGGAGATGTTTCCCACAGCAGCGAATCCGATTGTAGCTCCCACTTTCCTAATACATATAGAAAATGTCAGTTAGAATCTTATTTGTTGCTATGGGCAACATCACCACTTTTCCATTCACGCAGCTTAGTAAATCTGGCCCACATCTTAATACAGTTAATACTAAAGATGAGGTGTGTGTGTGTATCTGTAGATGTGTGTGTTTGCTTGGGCAAACATGCTGGGTGGATAAACTGGGCCATTTTCTTCTTGTTCTTTAAAATGTTGATAAAGTTTCTTTCTTCCTTAAATATTTTTTCCAGGCTAAAAATTTTTATCCTGTACAATTACATATTTTTCAAAAGTCTTTCTCTAACCGTAAAGTTAGAGATTATGGGTAAAATAGGATAACAGTGAATAAAAATTATTATTTCGTTACTGATGAATGATTCATTCTCTCTCTCCAGGTTCAAGTGTCTAATGAAGAAGGAGAAAAATCTTTTCTTTTACCACCCCAGCCAACAAAGCAGTTTTTGATCTCCCCACCTGCATCTCCACCTGTAGGATGGAAACAAAGTGAGGACCCAACACCAGTTCTCAACTATGATCTCCTCTGCGCCGTTTCAAAACTTGGTCCAGGTAACATAACTATGTTAAAGTAGATGCACCTTATTGTGCCAAAATAAGTATATGAACAGCTTTATTTTCAAGATGATGTTCAGTTTAGTGTACTAATAATCTATAATCACAGTTTTTTGCACCTAGACTTGGAATTTGTTTATGCTGCACTTGAATTACACATAATAAATGTTCTGTTGTAGGACTTTACTATAGTGTCTGTATAAATGGATCAGAGAATTTGGCAGTAGCAATGTCGGTTTTCATAATATTGTATGAATGTGGCACGGTTAGAGCCACCTTTAATCTATACACGTGGCCATAGGCCACATGAAAATATAAAGCTATTACTGATCCCTGGTTGATCATGATGGGGCTTGCATTTCACAAAACATAGGTGCAAGTTATTTTTCATATTGTAAAGTGATCACACTGAGGTTTAAATTTTGTGGGTCACTTAAATAAATCAGGTTACTGGGTCCCTTCATAATGCTGCTGTTAATTTATACACAAGTCTCTGTTATGGGGTGTAACCTTGTATAAGGTATGGTAATACCTCATGAAAAGTGTTAAAATAATGTAGAGAGGAATACATTTTTTGGATTGTTAGAACCTGCTCTTAACTCTCTTCTATTCAGCTAGAGCTTTGGCTTCAACTTCTGTAGCCAGGAGTGTGTTTTGGGAAGCAGACATATAATTTAAGAAGGTACTTGCCTCATTTCCCTTGGAACATTGCTGTTTGTTGAATAATTGAACTCCATGATCCAAGAGTGTTTAGCTGCAGAATCCCATGGATTACCTCTCCTCTAGGATAAGCAGAAGGAAGATATCAGCTGTCCTCCTTATGACAGCAATGTAAGTAGGGAAGAATGTTCAGACCTGGCAGGTTCTATGCTAGACAGTCTGTCTCAAATCTACCTAAATTCCGCACCGGATTCACAGATCCGTATTTACTACGTGCAGGTTTTTACGCCCCTCGCCTGGACGGGTTTTTGGTGACTTGCGCCTCCATAGGGCACTCTTATCTTTATCTCTACGTGTGTACTTACACATGTATGTTACTTACGTGCTTGCGTATCTAACCGCGCCCTTAGATGCCTCCCTATGCCCACTTTCACATAACTTCTAACGTACGGAAAACAACCACGCCCCTCCGTACGTATGTCCCAAGTGCGTCTCACAAGTCTGTGCCTAAAGTACTTACGTGCGTAAATACTAGGTAATTTGCATGGAAAAAGTTACTACGCATGCGCAGTTAATCCACTCCTAACGCATGCAACCCCACACAAAAACGGATTTGTGAATATGGCCCTTCTTTATGAAGGCTTGTGGAACAAATCTGAGAAAATCATCTAAATTCTTATATAAGAGGATATGCTACATCAATGTCATATTTTCTATCCTAGGTCTTTTACTATTGACTATATGGACAGTGAGCACAAAAAATCTCTTAGGTCCAGAAGTTGAATTCCTGTTCTGTTTTATTACAGGACATTGGAATCCTTTGTATTATGGTGCGGAGACAGATGTTAACCACTGTTCACCAGTTTTAAGTCTTAGATTTTGTACAGAAAAGAGTTTTCTAAATGTTAGCGAGTTCAACACTTAAAATAAAGGTGTCAGTCTTTTATTATATTCATTTTGCCAGTTTTTCATTCTTGTTCACAAAATGAGGACAGAAGATTGCACACGTAAGACCTGGCCATGGCAGTATCGGTGACTTGGACAGAACAAAGGAAATAAGACCAAAGTCTCTCTTGATTATTCCATAAGAGACTCATTTTTTCCAAGCCATCGATTGCAAGTTTGGTTTATTGCTATTTTTTTGTTCTCCCTTTAAAAATTTGGGTACTTCCCATTATAAGACCTGCCATGGAGGACCATAAAAGAAAATAGTTAATTGCAATAATTGTTAATTTTGTTTTTTTTTTGTTTGTTTTTTTAAGTATATATACTCTATTCTATATGGCCCAGAATTTCCCACCCTTGTTTTTACTTGATATCTTTTTGAAAGACGGCACGAGAAGTTACATAAGAGCACATCTATATATGACCAGTGCATATGCTTTGATGTTGTTGTTTCCTGTCTCTGCATAAGTTAAGATGGACTTAACCCCTTTGTAGGGACCATCATAAGTGCTTTAAAGAAATAGATATCCGTGTAATAAAGAAGGGAAATTTGTTATTATTAAGACGTGTATAAATTACCTACTTATGATTTTTTTTATTAAATACATGACTGTATATCCTCTCTCCAAGGCCTCCAACTATTCTCACCTGTCTCCTCTTTTTTGTTTCCATTCTTCTCCCCATAATCATTTTATCTCTGAATACTCCTGCCTCCTCTCAGCTGATTCCCTTTCTCTGCAGCATTGTGGCATCAAATGATCAATGAACGTCACAACACTGAGTACAGAGAGTTACCGTCTCTTTGGCAGACAAGATGAGGTGGCACTTTTGACAGGCCAGACAGCATGAGGCACTAACTCCTTACATTCATTGACCTTTTAACCACACAGCACTAGCAGAAAAAAGAGCTATTCAAATATCCCTAGCACCTGATATTGGGTAAAATGTAGTCTATCCTGTGGGTGTGATCTCAGAATAATTGCTGAATAGGCTTAGTCCTGCTTTTTGTGTCTGTCTTTTCATTAAGTGTACAGAGTTCATTGACGTAATGTACAGTAACTTTTGACCTAAGGAAATTAGATTATGGTATCTCTAAATCCCTATATAGCCAAAAGATTCTTAATATGATGCATTTTAATAAGTTGGGGTTTTAGTATATGCTTTGTAGAGATTTAACCAAAAATGTGGCAGAAATACAGCATGCTTAGAGCTGTGAATATTGTACATGCTATACTCTTATTCTGAGTTGTATATCTGAACTAGTTATAAGACTTAGATTAGTGCCCAATGAGGAAATATTTTATTTAATAAACATACCTATTGTGTAACAGTTTTGCTAAATATTGTAACATGTAAGGGAAAAAAAAACTCTGAACTAAATACAACTAGTAACTTCCTAAAAGTGGAAGCTGAAAATCTAATGTGTGCATTTTAATACAGAAGATCCAGTGTCCAGTAGTGCAGGAGGTTCTCAGCCCTGTCCTCAAGTACCACTAACGGTCCAAGTTTTTTAAATCTCCTTGCTGGAGGTGAGCTCATAACTGACAGTTACATTTTGAAAGCTCCACAGGTTTTGCAGGGAGACCTACAAAACATGGACCGTTAGTGGTATTTGAGGACGGGGTTGAGAACCCCTGCAGTAGACCATGGGTGACTTCATGACTTTTTGGTTTCCTTTTGGGAGGATTCCATATCTCTCTTCTAGTTCCTTGGAAAATGTAAAAGATATTGAAGTTAATAGACAAGTCATATTGGAGGACAGGGAGAACACCGTTGCTGGGTTGCTATGCCATGTACTATACAACTGGGTTTGTTTGTTATACATCCATGGATAAACATAATTTCTATTTTGAATTGTATCAAGAAATTGTTATAGATTGTGTTATGTGATAAGTAACTGGGGAAAGCTTCTGTCTGTGGGTGGCAGTAACTTTTTACATTGGTATTAAGACAATTCACAGTACATAGGCCAGATTTGCTAAGCTTCAGGAAAGGAAAAGTGGAGATGTTTCCTATAGACACCAATCAGATTCTAACGTTTACTAGTATGTAATAGGAAAGTAAGAGCTAGAATCTAATTGATTGCTATGGGCAAAATCTCCAGTTTTTCTTTCCTAGAATTTAGTAAATCTGGTCCCATATGGTTTGTTGAATGTGATCCATTTTAAGGTAATGTCTTAGTTTTGCATGTTTTGAGAGAGTTTATAGTCACCAGGTCTGGACCTCCAAGGATCTTTAAAATATATATATAAGGGACTAATCTGCCAGCTAGTGCTAAAGTTAATGAAGGGGGAAACAACTTTAAATTGTATACATTTTATATGCAAGGGAAAAACATCTGGTTTCTCTTTAGCAGAGAGGAGAACAACAGAAGTCTGGGGCAATGTTACTCTCTTATAGTATGAGTCCCATCTGAAGGTTATGTGAAGACTCAAATCTGCATTTTTTTTTTTTTTATTGTTTTGTTTTTTTGTTTTATTTTATCTCTACCATAAAAGCTAGAGAATGGGTGAACTGGTTTTGGTAGAAAGCTATGGTGTTAAAATAGATTTCTTTGGTTAATCCTAGGATTTGTGTGGTTAAATTCACGTAGATACTTGGGCCATGATGGTCTTGATGAATAATCAAAATATCACCTTAAGTATATTAGGGCTACATTTAGTAAACTGCGGAAAAGGAAAAGTGGAAAAACTGGTGGCTTTTGACTAAGTAAGGCCAGCTGTCTTGACACTGGAAGGGCATGCTGGTGTTTGTAGCACACAAGTACCAGCATGCCATGTCCCCCGGTGTTGGCGCTTTATGTCCTAGATGTATACCGCTGTCAGATCTCCACCCGGGCAATATCACAGGTTTTTCATCCTGGGTTACTGCCGGATGATTTTCTGGGGTTTTTAACAAAAACCCCTGTTAAATCCAGCAGGGTAGACTCGGAAAATTCTGGGTCCCTGGTCTGCCCTGACATTGTAAAGGGGCTGTGTGTGCGGCTCCTGGTGAGGGACTTGTTTATTGTTGCAAAGCACCAGTAAATAAAGCCTTCCAATTGGGTGTATTAGGTGAGACCCAGGTTGAAACCTTTCACATTGACACTGGACACAGGAAAGGTCCTTCTTTTTTGCTGTGTCTGAGTCATTGGTTATTAAACCCGGGACCAGGACCCTGGTACCTTTCATATCGCCACCAAAAACCTGGCTTTTTAGTGTTGATCTGAAGGGGGTATAACAGTCATAAATATACTTCCCATATATATTGCCTAGACTAATAAGTTTATAAAAATGTCAGTAAAAAAAAAAAATCTGTTTAAACTTTCCATCCTGAAGTCTTGTTACGGTAAAGCTTCAGCATGGTAAGTTTAAAGTGCTATTTGTTTTTTTTTTTCTACTGGACCTTTTTATAAATAGTGTAGAC